>JAPFFP010047799.1:0-10171 GCA_026153255.1 Solanum medicagineum
AAATCATACATTAGAACTACGACCATATATCGGCTCCAGTTCTATTCTTATACTAAGAAATTGACTTTAACATCTATACTCAGTTAAGAATCCTCAATTAAAATCCTGTATCATATGAAGGATGACTCCGTCTTAGTTTTTTAAAAAAATTGGAGTGTTACAAAAATAAATATAATTAATAAAAAGAATAAAATAATAAATTATTTATTGATTCTATAAATTGAACAAATATTATAAAAATTGAGGAAGGAAGTACAAAATATTGTACAAAAATACTTTTGATACTTTTAACAAAATTGATTTAGATAACAAATATATTATGTAATTTTAAAAAAATTTGTACGCAATAAAATATTATTACCTTAATTATTTATAAAAAAAATTGTATATAATTATTTCTTAAAAAAAATTCATAATAACTTTACAGAATCAAATGTTTTTAGTCATTTTCTAAGAAAATGGTGACATGATGTTTACTTATGAAAAAGAATACACGTGACTCATGAAATGCCCACGTTTAATTAAAGGGCTTGACACAGAAAAATAGGTGGTTCAGAATCATACGTTATTTCACACAGCATAAAAGTTAAAAATTACTGTTCCAAAAAAGTTATGAACCCTTTATTTTATTTATTTTTTAAAATAATTTTTTTATTTATTATTTTTAATCTATTAAAAAATAATTATTTTCAATATTAAATATTTTTGTCCAAATTATCAATACCTAATAGAGTACTAAATATTAATTAATAAAAATAGAGTAAAATTATTTTCTTGATAGATGTGATAAGTCGAATAGTTATAAGTAAAAATGAATAAGAAATAAAATAATATATATAATATTGGATATTGATATGGGATGAATTCAGCCAAAAAAAATACTCAAGTTCGGGACTCGGACTTAATCCTAGAAGGCAGTTTTGCCGAAAATGACTTGTCGCCTGACTCCGTTGTTTCAGGTCTGTGATGCGAATCTAGTCCACTACAGTATAATTTTTTTTATTTTTCTTAATTTAGACCGATCTTAATTAGGATGGCTTGGGATGTTAGAATCTCTCTCTATTTTTTAGTGTATCTAAAAATAAAAATAAAAATTATTCATGTGTAACATTCTCAATATACGATAGAAAAAATATGTTACACCTCAAGAAAAGAACACATAATATAATATATATACACACATTTAAACTAGTAGTAAAAAATTCTCTTAATTGCTCAATTCATAATTATTTTTATCAAATAATATGAGAAAGAATGCAACATAAAAAAAATAAATCAATTTTTCAAAAAATTCAACTCTTTTTGCTGAAGATAATTCAAGAAAATGTTATAAAGTCTTAGATATATTTTCTTGATTAAAGTAATATGATATATAATTTCTTGTGAAAATTATTAAATTTTATGATGCTAAAATCATATCAAATCTCCAACTAATTTATTTATGCTTGACAATTTATTATTAAATTTTTTTTAACAACAATGTGTACGTAAAGGGTACAAAGGGGCCCGTAAAATTTGCAACAATAGATTTATTATAATATTAATTTTTTATTGGCCAATCAGTTAACTATTCGTCATTAATGCTAAACTAATTATTAATTAATCAACATTATTTAACCTCTAGTGGATCTAGAAAGAAAAAATTATAGTACAAAAAATGTCAGAAATTGCTTAAAATATTTTGACGTTAGAAAATGAGACTTCTTTAAGGACAGTAACAACGTCATAGATTAGGCATTATTAATTATTAACCATTAAATTAGCACGAAAATTGAGAAGATCTGTAATTATGAAGTTAGACTATAGGCTATAACGGAAGATACTCTAAAGTTAAATTTTTGATTTCCAATAAAATATTGTTTGAAAATCATAATTAAATTTTGCTAATCAAGATGAGCGGATTTCTCATGTGATCGTTTAACTGATAGTTGTTAGTGATTCAATAAATTATTTATTTATTAAAAAAATTAAAATGAAGAAAAAAAATTATTTTTTGATATAATAACTCATCCGTACCAAGATAGTTAATTATTTACTTCATTTGTTGAGTGTTCGCTGAAATTCTACATTTTCGACTTGAAATGTTGCATACTTTGGAAGTGCTCGAGACTCGAAAATCATTGTTAGTCCCCAAGTGAATCTTTGTCCTAGCTAACTCACTCAACTGAAGACTTTAACATGCATGCAGAAGCTTTATAAGGTGAACCTTTAAAATATTTGATAAAACTCAACGAATCTCAATCATGTTTGTTACAAAGTCTGAAAATATTTCTTGATACAAATAGTAATTGTTAAGATATCTAAATGAATAGACTGGACTGACTCACTAACTCTGTCCATGAAGCCTCTATCGTACTGAGATAGATGCCACAATAAGACCCACAGCTACCTAACTGTAAAATAAATAGACTAGACTAACTTAACTAATTAGAACCTTCTGAAAGTGAAGAGGTCCCATCAATTGCTGTTGAGAAGCTGTCTTATTGAGCGTCTGCTATCATGGGTATCTGAATCTGCATCATAAAATAATGCAGCGCCAAAGGACATTAGTACGTGGAATCTAAGACACTTAAAATGGCAAAAACAAGAACTCAAGATAGATTTGACTTAGTTCAAAATAACTCAGCAACAAAAATAGTGCACTGTAATTAAAATACTATTTTAATGCGTCAATGAATACAACTCAATATATGAAAATTCAAAATACCCAAATGCTCTGCTCTGATATATATCTCAACTCAAGGCTTAACTCAAAATTAACTCAGTAATATAATCAATGCAATGTAAGTGAAACATTTGGTAAATGCATAAATAAATGTAACTCAGTCTATATTTGAAAATAATATATACTTTAGTTTGAGGAGTTTCTCTAACTGACAACCATCACTATGAGCATCATGATGATACAACGTCTAACCCACATTATCATGTCTATCCAATACCTTGCCAGGGTAAGGGATGAATTGGACCATCTCGGTAGCATGTGAGGAATTGTACAATCTGGTACAATCTCATCATACGCTAACTACATCATTTATAGGGTTAGAGTTATCTGAACTCGTACCTATGTTGGTGCTCAATACTACTCCCAAAACATGCATTGTACTCAATAATTGTAAAAATATCCCACTTTAGGGAAAAACTGAAAATATGTTACGTGAAGCCTTGACTCAACATATTTTCTTTAAATCTGACTTTTTTTTCTCAAATCTGATAATACTTTCTCATGAATAGTAATGCCTTCTTTAGGAAAAAATAGCCATATTGTTTATTGATAAGATAATGCATTACGACTTGTCAAGTTCCCTCAAACTCTGAAATTTATGCCGAATGAATTGTGATGCAAAATACTTTAAATGACTGAATTTTTTTTTTTCAAAACTGATATGATATGCATAACAGAAAATATAGTAAATGGACTTCTTGTACATCTCATGCCGAAAAGGACAACTCAAAATACTTCTTTAACTCAACTCATACTTTGAACTTGATAACTTTTCATGAATTCTAATAGAATCATAAAGATATTAACATAATATCTTGACATTTATAACTTAATTTGACGATAGGATGAAGTAATGCAACAAATCACTTGAAAGAGATAGCATAGGCTTATAACTCAAAAAAAATCTACTCAAAACAAAAGAAGAAGACTTAAATTCAACTTTTACTTAGCGCGGAACTAATAGTCTATAGGTATTAAATCAAACTTGAAACGACTTTAGTGGAGCCTTAATACATGTAACACAAAGATATCTTAGAAGAATTTGAAGAATCTCTCAATCCTAGCTCCTTCTTTTTTTCTCCTTAGCCCTAGTTCTTAAGTTAGAATAGCGTAAAGTGATTAGGAATACGATTAGGAAGTGTTTAAGGTTAAAAACGACCTTAGGAAGTCGCGGATTAAATATAGAAGGGGTGAAAAAAAGATCAGAATGCTCCTCATTAAAAGTGTCATCGGAATACAGGGGTGGAGCAAGTCTGCGATGCGGATATGATTCATTTCAGTTCATGGTCATTTTCTTTTGAAACGCATTCATTATATGCGTTTTATGAAATAATACATACATCGAATTAAAGGAGTGTGTTTTATGAAGAAAATCGTAATCACATTGTTCGTGTGTGTTTTATAGATAAAAGTGTAAAATGAACCACCTTGGAGCAGGTCTGCATCGTGGACCTATCATGTACCCTTCTGGTTAAGCAATTTTACTCTAAATTTTTATCCGATTGACCTAAAATTCAATCAAGATTATTTTTTACATAATTTTTTATCCTGATCTATATTTCGACCTTAAATTTGTCAAAAAAAATTGGGATGATAATATATGTGAGCAATCTTTTAAAGATATCGATAACACAAATATATTAATTCTTAGTTTTTAAATTGAACAAATAAAATTAAATATTTGATTTTAGTATATTTGATAACAATAAAAGTGGATGGAATGAATAGCAATTAGGCTACTATTCAATAAGTGCACACTGAAAATAGAGCATATGGATGCAATCAAAATGCCAGAAATTTTTAGGACCACATTAGTTATATAACATTATTTATGGGTAGTCTGGATTAATTTTAAAGAGGACTTGTGAGGTTGCCTCCATTAATCTTCTTCCAACTTGAATTGATTTTAAGGAAAAAAAAATATTTGTTCTGTTTATTTTTATTGATCACTATTTTATTTATTGAGGTTAAACTACATAAACTTTAATTAATTTTTGATGCATATATTTTTTGTTATATTAATATGAAAATGATTGCAACTTATAACATTTTTCGTATAGGTTTCAACCATCTAAATTTTAGATTTTAAATGTTAAATTTAACTACTTCAATTTAATTTTGAAATTTAGTAAAGTTGACCGTGAAAGACGAAATAGTAACAAGTAAAAGTGAAAAAAGAGAGTAGCATTTAAAGAAAACATTTATTATTACTTTTTATCAGGCATGCTGTTGTTATTTTAATTAAAAGAGTGTTAATTAATTAAATATTTAGTGGGAAATGAGTAGAAAAAAATATGAAACTAGTCAGAATTCTCAACTTATTTAAATTTTCTCAAATAAGTATTAGTCTAAATAAATATTTGTACGATTAAATAGATTAAATGTAATTCTTAAGAAGTGTACAAAAATTTAAAAGACAATACTATTAAATTTCTTCAACTTACTAAGTAATTATTAAAGTTTCTACTTGAAAGATGCCTAATATTTGTACTACACTTTTTTCTACTTTAGCAAAAAAAAAAATTTGACATTGAAATTAATATCCAAAATGTTAAAATTAAATTCGAGCTCAAGCAGCTAAATATGAGTAAGAATAATTTACTCACATTTAAAAAAAAATTCAACATTTTTTATCTACATGTTTTTCTCATATTATAATCAAATTGGTAATTGACTTTTTAATTAAAGCACGTTTAACTTTCAAGCATTGGCATATGTATTTGTGCATGAATTGAGCAATAGTCTAAAGAATTAGCATATATTATATCAAATTTTCCCTTATATGCAAAAAACATTCACCCCTCTTTTTTTCTTTTTACTATAATAAGTTAGTAAATAATGCCCAAAATAAGATGAAGGAATATTGTAACAATAGTAACAATAATAGATTCATCTGAAGGTGGCTGAGTTGATTAAGCAGGTGATCTCTAAAACGTGAGTCAAAAGTCAGATTTTCAAAACTTTCTAGTTCCTGCATGCTTTTTTGATTGAACTCGTCATATGAAACTTGCTTGTTCGATTTATCTCCTTATCAAAAATACAAAAAAATCAATGAAAAAAAAGGAAACTAATTAAATTACCCCTTTAAGTGGTGCATCTAACATTAGTACTACGTAAGCTCAACAAAAAATTAAAGTCAATTAATTTATAAAGATTACAAATTTAATTATATAAAAGTTGGTACTACACAAAAGTTAGATAAAAAATAATAAAAAATTGGGGCTACAATGGACTTGGTCCCCTACCCCCAACCCCAACCCCACCCTCACCCCACCTTTAATTTCCTTTTCTTCCTCCAAATAAAAAGTTCTCTAATAGAAAAATTCTTTAATTTCTTGGCACTTAAAGCAAAGAGATCTGGACATACCATCGAAGGACGTGGTGCAACGAATGAGACTTAAAGTCTCGGGTTCGAGTCTTAGGTATGAAAATTTTTTTGGTAGGAAGTGTTTTCCTCTAAATAGAGCCCTGCATAATACGAATTCAAAATAGTCGAGTTTCAATACGGATACGATCGGGAAAAAAAGAAAAAAAATTGACCACGCCTAACTTTGAGATAATAAAGCTTTTATATTGGGCAGGCATATCTATATTTATAGTACTATCTTTTCTTTTATGAGATAGGTATCATATTCCATAAAAGTTCAATCATGAATTTGCTTTTGAAGTGCTTTAAAAAATAATGTATACACAAATATTATATCATACTGGCTAAAATTGTAAAGAAAACTAAACAAATATTAGGTTTAATTTTTTCTCATTGGTTGTCTAATATTTTTTAGATGATTTGATTAATTCTGATTTGTACTATCTACGGTTTATTAAATAGGAAATATACTCTATTAGAATTTTTTTCATTTTTAAGATTTCAATCCGCATAACTAGCTAAAAGTTAAAAAAAGATTATATTTATTCCACCATAACTTTTGATAATTCCTTGTAGTCATTATATTGACCAATTACAAGAAGTAGCAATTTAGTGATTCATAAACAGAGGGACCACCATAACAAAAAAATATTTAGTGACAATACATTTTAGCGGTAATATATGTTGCTCTAAAAATATTTAGCGGTAATCGAGTTAATTTAACTAATGATATTTATATAAAGCATTAATCATAAAATTATTGCTAAATATAATATACCAACAGTTATATTATTATTGCTAAATTATTATCATAAAATTTTTTATTTATCGTGATAAATATATATATGTAATTCTATCATATGTCATAATCTATCACAATACTATTAATCATCTTTTGATGAAATTCAAAATTAACATCACTACAAAAAAACAAGTGATAATAACTCTCTCTTGTTGCTAATCTGTCATTATGATAATATAATTTTACTTATTGACCATAACTAACATAACCATCTACTAAGCATCGATCGTCCTAGGTTTATTAAGTCGATTTGGTATTAATATATAGTACTATAGTAGATGGCGATTATATAGGACAAATTTTAGAAATTGATAGTTTAAGACAAAAGTGACAATATTTATTGTCGTGCATCGAAATGGTAGGTATCTTTCGAAAACATCCTATCTATCTTATAAGGTAGTGATAAGGTCTACGTACATTTTATCCTTCTCAAATTGCGCTGAATATATTATTGTATCGCAATGGTACGTATAACAAGTTTGTTAAGAGCGCATATATATATATATATAGTAAAATGTGCATTAGCTATATAATTAATCGATACTTATAATGATATTAAGCAAAGTTGAGTAAAAGTCACATCAAAACAACTTTTATTTAAGGAAAACGACAAATCAATTACAAGTAGAGACAGAAACCAAAAAAAAAATTGAGAGGAAAGAGACCACTGCAATAAGAATCTTGTACTAATGGATTTTGTATACAAAATTTTCTTATAAATTCTTGCATAAAATATAATTAAACAATATATATTTTTTAAAAATATGAAATTTAAAGAAATAGTTATAACAATTCAATCCCTGACATAAGAGTGACTCTGATACCACAGTAACGATCTAGCCTACTAGTGATTTTTGTAACGGCCCAACTCACTAGTGATATTGTCCGCTTTTGGATCTACGCCTGCACGGCTAGTAGGTAATGCATATTTATTTATATACCCAACATCTCTCTTGTATTTTATCAATGTGGAACAGATCATCTTAAGGTGGATTATTACAACAGCAGGAAGCTTCTGGGCATGAATACTTATAATCAACACTTTATATATAATCAACATAATCATAAAGCTTAGTGTATAAAATTACAACCAAATTATTTATTTCATAAAGCTCAATAAAATTTATGCTGGCTAATTTTGTACTAGTTGTTCGAATCTTTTAAGTGTCAGACCAAATAAATACGAAATAATCAAAGTAAATTTATTTTTTATTTTGTTTTTTTTATAGAGATAAACTTTTTTTTCAATCAATAATGACAATCCCTTTTCAGATACAACATTTATTTTCCAACAATTCTCACTTATCTAAAAAAGAATTGAAAAAAAAAACCAAAAAAAACAATTTTAGATGTTCGTTAATTCTCAAGATTTTTTTAATCGTAAAATTCATAAACAGGACATTCACACTCATATAGATTCATTCATCAAGTATATTATGTAGCTCAATAAATCATTTGTATAGAATTATGAATTGAATTACTAGTTTAATAATATATCCATGCTCACTTTCTTTGCCCTCTTGCACGATATATGTCATAAATTCATAATTGAAAACAAAGTTAATAGTAGATTGATTTTTTTCCATTTCTGAAGAGGTACATATATTGGCCTACGAGATTCATAGTTGCATTACTTATAGCTTCCTCGATTGTAGATAAAGCGGATTCGAAATTGTCTTTCATTTCAAGGCATAAAGTACATCCATGTGCTTCATATTGGCTCGGAGTTTGCTCCCAGAAATATAGTCTTCCCTACCCTCTCACGTCAATCCACGAGCCTCGTACCTATTCCCATATATTGAACGACATGTCCTATTTGTCTCTCTAAGAAAATGGATATCTCCAAAAAATATTTTCAATTCCATTTATTTTTTTTCTCTCCACCGACCAACCCACCGATTTGACTTTCTTAGATTTAAGGTGATTTGTGTATCGACCCCAACGATACTAATTTATATTAGAAATTGGCATAAGTTTCTTTTTCTTTTTTTAATTGACGGTAGGGGAAGGGAAATTGGGAGGAGGATTACAATGTGGGGAATCGAACCTTCACCAACAAGATGAAAGTTCATGTAGTTAACCAACTGAGCTATTAAAATTCCCTAACATAAGTTTCATTTTACTTGGGGTTTCACTCATCAATTTTCTTCCCACAAATTTAATTAGTAAATCACTAAGTTTACTTACTATGACTTTATACAATCTATGAAAACAAATTTTTATCTCTCAAGAGTTTATTTATCACATTATATTTAGTGTGAATATTTAAATTATCTCATTAAAAAATTTTCTTTGTAAAATTGACAATCACAATGCATGCACAAAGGAAGGGTCAATTTAGTTTCAAAAGTACTTGTCAACAAGTTCCTCAACAATTCAACCTTATTATTGACAACAAAATCAAACTATAAAGTGAGATTTAATAGAAGATCTCACTATTTTTTATTTTTTTTTTGACTTTTTTGCTATAACAATTTCATAAAAAGTAAACGTATATATCTCATTTAGGAATTCAGTTCAGTTTAAATCTGTTTCTAGTGACTTTCATCTTTTTGCTTTCTACTTCGAACTCACAAGTCACAATCTTTAAACTGAAAGCGGAAGATGTTTATCATCCAAGCAACTTTCTCTTATCAATTTCTTGAATACATAATTAAAAAACTCACTTGATTAATATTATATATAGTCCATCTCAAATATTTTCTTACTACTGCATTCCAATAATTATGTCCTATATACCACTAATTGGAAAAAATGGGTATAATTTTTTTTTTTTTTGGCCATAATTACATTCAAAACATAAAATCTTCATTTCATCAAGATTAATTGTCACCTATTAGAAGTGTACATGATTAATATGACAGTAATTTTCTTATTGAAAAAAATTATTTGTTAATTGTTTAAATAATACTATGTTTATTGAACGTAATGAAATTTTATTTTCATTAATTTTGATCAGGATTTCTATATAATGTATTAATTATTTTTGACAGTCGGTAGATGAATTTTTGCCATAATTATTATATCTGGAGTACTATATAAATTTGTTGTAATGTAATTATTTCTTTTGACAGTTGGTAGATAAATTCAATAATATTTGTTTTTTTTTTATAATGAATTTTGGTCATGATTTTTATATGAGTGTCACGTAAAATTATTCTAATGTATTTATTTTGACAATGCTATATTTATTTTGACAATTATAAATATCATTTATTAAACATTATATCTATTTAGAAATTAATAAATATAATGTATAATTTATTAAATTACTTTT
>JAPFFP010047800.1:0-10170 GCA_026153255.1 Solanum medicagineum
TTAAGCGCTAGGTACACATATGGTCCATCAACGCGAGATTCGAGCACATTTGAGAATTAGCGTCCATTTGTCCAAACTATGTCATGCTTCATTTGAATTGTACTAGTAGTGTAAGATGTGGGGTGTTACAGAATCACCCTCATCTTCACTCACCGTTGAGTTGTAAGTGAATTCTTGAGTTAATTGTTCATATATAAATCTTGGACATGTGGTTCTTATTAACTATGATGCCTTAAAATTGTGGTACTGATGTTGTGTGTGCTTGTTTTTCTTCGTGCATGGTGATAGTTTCAGAGGTGTGTGGTTGGGATGGTAGGAATACTTATGTTCTTCATTACTTTATTTAGGCTTAGGATACATTTGTTGGGTACCATGTTGCTGGGTACTCAGTGTAACTTATACACTTGTGTAGGTATTGAGGTCGGTATCTCCCGATCTCTTCATTCGCTATTTTGGTCCGAGCTCTGAGACAGTCTGAAAGGTAGCAACTAGCTCTTTTCAGTCAACTCTTCAAACCTCTATTTACTTACTATTTTTGTTCTATTTGAGAATCAAATACATTGAGACTTGTGTAAAATTCTTAGAAGTCTCTTGTAGTAGAGACTTGTACATGTGACACCAATCTTGAATCATTTTTAGCTTTGGATAAACTTCTTTAATGCTTAACTTTCAATCTTAGATTGTATTTTTGTTTTATATTTCACTTTATTTAGTTGATTTCCTTTTAGGTTGAATTGCCTCGGTGGGTTAAAGGCAAGTGTCATCATGTCACATTCCAAAAATAATAACTCGCCAAGACAAGTAAGCCCAAACCTGCTCAATTTAATAATAAGACTAAAACGGAAGAGAGAAAGTCTAAATAAGGACAAGCATTAAGATATCAAGTCTAAACAAACCATTTCAAGAATGGTGTCATATGTACAAGCCTCTAAATACTGAGTACGAAGAAAATAAATATAAGTCCAAATCTTAGTTCTTAAATAGAACGTAAGAATAATATGAGAAGGACTCTGAGAGTCTGGCAAATTGATAAGTCGCTACCTCTTGAATGTCCAAGAAGCTCGGTCCAAAAAGATAGAAGTTGATCAAGTGGAACCGAGCTTACAACCTACAGACATGTGTAGAAGCAAGGTGACTACCAAAAACAACATGTACTCAGCAAGAGGATCTAACAATAAGTAAAGCATACAAAACATAACACTCCTTCCGCACCAGCCAAAATTAAGCCATCTTTGCCTAGTACTTGTTTTTTATTTGTTTTTTGGATGAAATTTAATAATTGCTTTGTAGTCTGTTCTAACTAGTATTTCAGCTTTGTTCAAAATATATAATCGAAAACTATTTAACCCATATACCACTGCTAAGATTTTCGCATCTATACTACTCATGTTCCCTTTTTCTTTAAACTTTCCACTCTGGTATGCACAAATATTTTCTTCACTTTTATTACTATATTTACTTGGTCGGGCTTTTAACACCCAAGGGTAGAGCTACATTCACCCAAGGGTGGTCATATGAACATCCTTCGTCGGATTTTTTTTAAAAATATATGGGTTAAACATAGATAGTTTGATATATATATAAACTTTTTAACACCCTTGCTACAAAAATCACCCGTTATGTTCTAAAAGTATGAATACCCTTGACGAAAATGCTGGCTGCGCCACTGCAGTCTAGTGGTGGCCCTCCACACCATGGATCCCAGCCTGATCAAGGCTGATGAGAACCTAGTGGCACTCCAACGGGCATTGCCTTCTCCCATGCCTGAGATGTTCATGCCAGATCTACAGGTTGAGAGTTCGACGACTGCCACTACTCCAGATGCTGGTGATGACACAATCTTCTCCTACGCGGGCTACATAGTTATGAGTGCGAGTGGGACTCACTCTTACTCATTTCTGTGCTCGATACTTCTCCCAGGACTCAATATGCTCATAAACATCAAACATCAAGATTTCTCATCATTTAGTCTCTTTTGAACAAAGGACATCAACTCATCTCAGCAACTATCAACTCAATGGATTAGGAACATTTTTTTAAGATTAAGTTCAACCACTTTTTAGACTCTAGAGACATCAATCTTATCAACATCATCATCACACACTCACTTCAGGACATGAACCACAACAACAAGCACATTTATATCATCAAGGCTCTAGACATCAACCCCTAAGTTTATTCTTGTAATCTTTAACAAAGAAATCATGCATGAATTTATAGAATAATTCAACTAAGCCATTTAAGCAATAATTCAAGTTTCTAATGATCATCAACTTAAGAAAGCACATAAGATGAGTATAATTTCTAATAAAATATTCAAGAATTTGACGTACAAAACTCATCACATTCAAATATCAACTAACTGCAATCAAGGGGGAACATGGAAGAACAATTCCATGTTTTGGGTTAGCCTTACATAGATGGGATGAAGAACTATGCAAGTTCTTGCAAGAAATTCTCTTTGAATGCTAAGAAGAATGGGTTTCTGAAACCCTTAATTTGATGAAAACGACCTTTATACACGTTTTTTGGGACTTAGGAGGGGTTGGGAATGACCAAAACGCCCTTCCCAAATTAAAAGAAAGTTTTCCTGCCTCGAAATTTCCAGTCCGCGTCGGGGACTGGAAATTTCTTGAATGAGTTTTCCCATTCCGGTCCAAAAATTTTGAAAAAAATAGTCTGGGTCCAAGTCCAAGGCGCGACGCGACCCCATCGCACACTAAAACTATTTTTCGTTTCGGACCTAAAAATTATCTTTTGATTCAGTTGCTCTAAAAATCAATTGAGATCATTCTCCCACTCAATTTTTCGTGTTGATTGCAATTCTGGTCTCGAATTTTCAATTGGGGCTTGGGAAAACGCATTATGCCCACTATTTCATTGTAGGAGTATTTCGGTAATTTCCCAGGGCATCACAAATAATTACTCAAGCAACTTTACAAATTAGTTCTATAAAATATTTACAATAATATTATATAAAAAATTATAATAAATGAATTTACATTTTAAATATTTAGCAATCAATGTAATTCTTTTCGTTGTATGTTATGTATAGCAGAAAACCAAATTGGTGAAGAAAAATAATAAAGAATAAAGAATTAAAAAATATATGAGGCTATTAATATTTTGTAGAACCCAAAAAGTCCTCTAATAAATGATTTCTAAAATTCAACAATTTTGCTTTAAAAAAGTTTAACTTTATTTTGAAAAGAAAAGGTTATTATGGTCTTTTTATCTTCGTGGCCATTTTTGGACCAAATCTTTTTGGCCAATAGCATTTCCCTAAAATAAAGGAGAGTAGTTTGTAATTTAGTTAAGGCAAGTGACAAGTAATGTAAAAGTCACTTACCAATTTTAGGATAACATTAATAAATATTGTAATAAAAATTTTAAATATAAATACTAAAAGTATTTGAAATTCAAAATATATTAGGCTTAAAAAAAATTGGTTGACGAAAAGGTAGAAATCTTTGGTGGAAAATTTTAAATGAACTCTTACTATTTTATAAACTTATCTTTTAATGGAATCATCAAGATAGGTATTTCATGATAAAGATAAAATAAAATTTAAAATTTTTGAAATATATATTATTTTCAAAGAAATTTGATATAAAATTAAAACTTTAAATGAAATTTCAATTGAAGCAGAATGTTAGTTTTTCTTCTCATAATTGATCTCATTTTGGTGCAGGTTTACTTTCTTTTTCTTTTTTTTTTGTTTGACTTTTCTTCAATATCTTGAAAGAAATTATATAGCAAGCTGTTTATTTTTGTGGATTTTTTAAATCCGAATGCAAGTTAATATTGCCCCAATTTAATTATTTTTTCCTAATCATACAAGTAAAAAATAAATAAAAACCTTATTATGAGCATTTTATTGTCTTAGTTGTTTTTTGTATTTTTAAAATATCTCATCTCATAACATTTTGAATTACACAAGGCAATAATATGTTTAATTTATTTTATTGTAGTGTTTGAAATTTAAGTGGAAAGTAGAAATTGATGGTAGCAACAACAAAAATTATGAAGTCATTTGTCATAAATAATTTGTGAAATATGGCTATATAAGGTGAGATTATTTACACCTATATCTTTTTTAGTAGTAGATTAAAAATGTATGTGGATTTGAAGATCTTTATAACAAATGAATGATATATTTAATCTTTTTTTTCTTTCAAATTTCTTAAAATAAATTATAATTCTTATTTTTGCTCTTCAAAGTTGATTTGTCATTTAATTCTCTTCAAATTTTGTGTTGAACACAATTTGAATACCAAGGAGAATACAACATTAGACTTTCATCTACCCTTTTAGTCATTTTATTTGTCTTTATCTTTATTCTTAAATTTTGCTTGTTTTCCACGTACATGGTATATTTTTAAACTAAATTTGTTTAATTTTGAACTTTTGCTTTCTCTCTGTCTTTTCTTTTTAGAAGATATTCAAGAAATTTTTAGATAAATATAATTCATAAATTTTGATATACTAATCATTTTGTTGGGATGATAATAAGCCGCCATCGTCAATTTTCAAGTCATAAGTTCAGATCATCAAGGAAGTAAAATGGATGGACATTCTTGGAGAAAAGGTAAATTATTAATTAAAAAATACACTATTACTGTGATTGATCCTTGAAATTAAGCACTCACCTTTTTAAGAAGAAGGTGTGGACAGTGAAATTATATTGATCAGTCCATATTAAATGTGGATTAAATCTTAAATTCATGATACGTTGACTAAGTCTAATTATTAGCTAATGATATTGAATTAATATCTTAGTTAAAATTATATGACTTAAATAAAGTCCAAATTATATTTGGGTCAGTCCATTAAGTTGACAAGATGAGCCCAACTCATGTTCTTCAAGCCCAAGAAATTATTGATGACTAAAATACCCCCAAACCCTAAGTGACAACTTTATAAAGGGGTTTTCATAGGACATGTCACGTCCCGGGAGGGTACCCTAGGCGTAACTGGCACTCAGAGACTATTGCTAGCCCACAAGCGAACCACCTAGTCCCATCACCCTCATTCAATCAGTAGATTAGCAGAAGATGTCAAAGAAAAATCTAAGCTATCAGTGGGCTATAAAACTTATCAACTCTGTCTATCATAAGAAATAAGATAAACGAAAATAATTCAGTCTGAAAAGGGGGAAGGGGAAAAGACACCCCAACATCAGCCATCATCAGTCTATGTCTATGAAGCCTCTATAACTATTGTCTAAGAAGGTACCATGATAGGCCATGGCTACCGCAGTCCAATAAAAGAACTCAAAGGAAATAAAAGCAAGTGAAGATGTCCTCCGAAGGCAAGGGAAGACTCACCAAGTCTGAAAACAAGGAACTCTGAACATCAACGATTCTCCTGCTGAAGTCCATTGTCTGCTGAATCTGTATCATAAAACAATGCAACACCAAAAGGGCGTTAGTACGTGGAATGTACTGTATGTAAAATGAGCTAAAGTAAACAATGTTGGTAATATATTATAGTAATACATCAGCTCATCCATTACTCGATCTTAACTCAGAATAAGGGACAGGACTTCATCACATCACTATCAATCAAGACTCATACTATCATATCAACGTCAGAGTACTATCAACATGAAACCTATCTGGGAGTTTCTCTAATCGACAAGCACCACCTATGAGCCGTGATGGTACAACGAGAAGATGTCGTTGTCACATCCGTCTGGTACCTTGTCGGGGTAAAGGACAAGTCTATCAGGGGTTCTTAGAAAAAGTCTATCAAGTCCTCTGCGAACATCTGCTTTCACGGTCAATCCTCTCCTACGCTGGCCATGTAGTTAATGTGTAACACCCCAAGAAATAACTAAAATGCCCCTAAATTGGTCGTGCACACAACATATCTTTCTAAGCTTTAATGGAAAATTCGAGACCAGATTTGCGATCAGTGCGAAAAACTGAGTCGGAAAATGATCTCGACTAGTAAAAAATAAATAAAAACCTTATTATGAGCATTTTATTGTCTTAGTTGCTTTTTGTATTTTTAAAACATCTCATCTCATAACATTATGAATTACACAAGACAGTAATATGTTTAATTTATTTTATTGTAGTGTTTGAAATTTAAGTAGAAAGTAGGAATTGATGGTAGCAACAATAAAAAATTATGAAGTCATTTGTCATAAATAATTTATGAAATATGGCTATATAAGGTGAGATTATTTACACCTATATCTTTTTTAGTAGTAAATTAAAAATGTATGTGGATTTGAAGATCTTTATAACAAATGAATGATATATTTAATCTTTTTTTTCCTTTCAAATTTCTTAAAATAAATTATTATTCTTATTTTTACTCTTCAAAAGTTGATTTGTCATTTAATTCTCTTGAAATTTTGTGTTAAACACAATTTGAATACCAAGGAGAATACAACATTAGACTTTCATCTACCCTTTTAGTCATTTTATTTGTCTTTATGTTTATTCTTAATTTTTGCTTGTTTTCCACGTACATGGTATATTTTTCAACTAAATTTGTTTAATTTTGAACTTTTGCTTTCTCTCTGTCTTTTATTTTTAGAAGATATTCAAGAAATTTTTAGATAAATATAATTCATAAATTTTGATATGCTAATCATTTTGTTGGGATGATAATAAGCCTCCATCGTTAATTTTCAATTCATAAGTTCAGATCATCAAGGAAATAAAATGGATGGACATTCTTGGAGAAAAGGTAAATTATTAATTAAAAAATACACTATTACTGTGATTGATCAGATCATCAAGGAAATAAAACGAATGGACATTCTTGGAGAAAAGGTAAATTATTAATTAAAAAATACACTATTACTGTGATTGATCCTTGAAATTAAGCACTCACCTTTTTAAGAAGAAGGTGTGGACAGTGAAATTATATTGATCAGTCCATATTAAATGTGGATTAAATCTTAAATTCATGATACGTTGACTAAGTCTAATTATTAGCTAATGAGATTGAATTAATATTTTAGTTAAGATTATATGACTTAAATAAAGTCTAAATTATATTTGGGTCAATCCATTAAGTTGACAAGATGAGCCCAACTCATGTTCTTCAAGCCCAAGAAATTTTTGAAGACCAAAATACCCCCAAACCCTAAGTGACAACTATATAAAGGGGTTTTCATAGGACATGTCACGCCCCGGGAGGGTACCCTAGGCGTAACTGGCACTCAGAGACTATTGCTAGCCCCCAAGCGAAGCACCTAGTCCCATCACCCTCATTCAATCAGTAGATTAGCGGAAGATGTTAAAGAAAAATCTAAGCTATCAGTGGGCTACAAGACTTATCAACTCTGTCTATCATAAGAAATAAGATCAACGAGAATAATTCAGTCTAAAAAGGGGGAAAGGGGAAAAGACACCCCAACATCAGCCATCATCAGTCTATGTCTATGAAGCCTCTATAGCTACTATCTAAGAAGGTACCATGACAGGCCATGGCTACCGCAGTCCAATAAAAGAACTCAAAGGAAATAAAAGCAAGTAAAGATGTCCTCCGAAGGCAAGGGAAGACTCACCAAGTCTGAAATCAAGGAACTCTGAACCTCAACGATTCTCTTGCTGAAGTCCATTGTCTGCTGAATCTGTATCATAAAACGATGCAACACCGAAAGGGCGTTAGTACGTGGAATGTACTGTATGTAAAATGGGCTAAAGTAAACAATGTTGGTAATATAATATAGTAAGACATCAACTCATCCATCACTCGATCTCAACTCAGAATAAGGGACAGGACTTCATCACATCACTATCAATCAAGACTCATACTATCATATCAACCTCAGAGTACTATCAATATGAAACCTATCTGGGACTTTCTCTAATCGACAAGCACCACCTATGAGACGGTGATGGTACAACAAAAAGATGTCGTTGTCACATCCGTCTAGTACCTTGTCGGGGTAAAGGACAAGTCTATCAAGGGTTCCTAGAAAAAGTCTATCAAGTCCTCTGCGAACATCCGCTTTCACGGTCAATCCTCTCCTACGCTGGCCACGTAGTTAATGTGTAACACCCCATGAAATAACTAAAATGCCCCTAAACTTGGTCGTGCGCACAATATATCTTCCTGAGCTCTGATGAAAAATTCGAGACCGGATTTGCGATCAGTGCGAAAAACTGAGTCTGAAAATGGTCTCGACTAGTAAAAAATAAATAAAACCCTTATTATGAGCATTTTATTGTCTTAGTTTCTTTTTGTATTTTTAAAACATTTCATCTCATAACATTTTGAATTAAGACAATAATATGTTTAATTTATTTTATTGTAGTGTTTGAAATTTAAGTGGAAATTAGGAATTAATGGTAGCAACAATAAAAATTATGAAGTCATTTGTCATAAATAATTTGTGAAATATGGCTATATAAGATGAGATTATTTACACCTATATCTTTTTTAGTAATAGACTAAAAGTGTATGTGGATTTGAAGATCTTTATAACAAATGAATGATATATTTAATTTTTTTTTTCTTTCAAATTTTTTAAAATAAATTATTATTCTTATTTTTGCTCTTCAAAAGTTGATTTGTCATTTAATTCTCTTCAAATTTTGTGTTGAACACAATTTGAATACCAAGGAGAATACAACATTAGACTTTCATCTACCCTTTTAGTCATTTTATTTGTTTTTATCTTTATTCTTAAATTTTGCTTGTTTTCCACGTACATGGTATATTTTTCAACTAAATTTATTTAATTTCGAACTTTTGCTTTCTCTCTATCTTTTATTTTTAGAAGATATTCAAGAAATTTTTAGAAAAATATAATTCATAAATTTTGATATACTAATCATTTTGTTGGGATGATAATAAGCCTCCATCGTCAATTTTCAAGTCATAAGTTCAGATCATCAAGGAAGTAAAACGGATGGACATTCTTGGAGAAAAGGTAAATTATTAATTAAAAAATACACTATTACTGTGATTGATCCTTGAAATTAAGCACTCACCTTTTTAAGAAGAAGGTGTGGACAGTGAAATTATATTGATCAGTCCATATTAAATGTGGATTAAATCTTAAATTCATGATACGTTGACTAAGTCTAATTATTAGCTAATGAGATTGAATTAATATTTTAGTTAAAATTATATGACTTAAATAAAGTCCAAATTATATTTGGGTCAGTCCATTAAGTTGACAAGATGAGCCCAACTCATGTTCTTCAAGCCCGAGAAATTATTGATGACTAAAATACCCCCAAACCCTAAGTGACAACTATATAAAGGGGTTTTCATAGGACATGTCACGTCCCGGGAGGGTACCCTAGGCATAACTTGCACTCAAAGACTATTGCTAGCCCCCTAGCGAACCACCTAGTCCCATCACCCTCATTCAATCAGTAGATTAGCGGAAGATTTCAAAGAAAAATCTAAGCATTCAGTGGGCTATAAAACTTATCAACTCTATCTATCAGAAGAAATAAGATCAACGAAAATAATTCAGTCTGAAAAAAGGGAAAGGGGAAAAGACACCCCAACATCAGCCATCATCAGTCTATGTCTATGAAGCCTCTATAGCTACTGTCTAAGAAGGTACCATGACAGGCCATGGCTATTGCAGTCCAATAAAAGAACTCAAAGGAAATAAAAGCAAGTAAAGATGTCCTCCAAAGGCAAGGGAAGACTCACCAAGTCTGAAATCAAGGAACTCTGAACCTCAACGATTCTCCTGCTGAAGTCCATTGTCTGCTGAATCTGTATCATAAAACGATGCAACACCGAAAGGGCGTTTGTACGTGGAATGTACTGTATGTAAAATGGGCTAAAGTAAACAATGTTGGTAATATAATATAGTAAGACATCAACTCATCCATCACTCGATCTCAACTCAGAATAAGGGACAGGACTTCATCACATCACTATCAATCAAGACTCATACTATCATATCAACCTCAGAGTACTATCAATATGAAACCTATCTGGGAGTTTCTCTATCGACAAGCGCCACCTATGAGCCGGTGATGGTACAACAAAATGATGTCGTTGCCACATCCGTCTAGTACCTTGTCGGGGTAAAGGACAAGACTATAAGGGGTTCCTAGAAAAAGTCTATCAAGTCCTCTGCGAACATCCGTTTTCATGCCCAAGCCTAAGGCCTAGACGTGACACGGTAAATGGGGAACCCGAAGGGACATAAAACAAGCCTCTTAGCATATCAAT
>JAPFFP010047801.1:0-10170 GCA_026153255.1 Solanum medicagineum
AGTGGCCAGATTGGATGCTGGGTTGGATAAGTATGGACTACGATGGACCACATAACAGTTGGGAAAATATGCCCCTTATATAGTCCGTGAGTTCTATGCGGCGTACCTTGCTACACTCCGTTGGGGGTTGTCAAAGAACAAAATAACAATTGAGCAGCCGAGGCTATCAGTGGTGATAGTCCGGGGGAGGAGAGTTGACATCTCAGAGGAGACGATCCGACAAATGCAGTTTGGGCCTACTTATATAGCCCCTCAGTCCACCACGGAGTACGATAGCCATATTGAGAAGATGAGGACCGCGGTGACTGGGAAGGACATCAAATCTAGGACTGAGCTTCTATAGTGGATTGCTAGCCAGATGTATGAGGAGGGTGTTGAGCCAACGTAAGTTACTAACCACGCACATCTTATAGTAAAAGCCCACGTCTCATTCCGGGCCATGTTCTGGTGGTCCATTATCCATTGGCGTATTAGGCCAACTTTTAGGGATAATATAGTCACCTTCGAGAGAGCTGGATTGTTGGCCAGCCTTCTAACTGGTTATGCTATAGATTGGGCTCAGATCATTTCGGAGTAGATTCATGAGGCTGCAGCTCAGATGAGCACCTCACTGCCGTTTCTAGTTTTTACGCATCGTCTATGCAGTGCAGCAGGTGTTCCTATTGACCCTCACCGGAAACCTCATGTAGAGGCCACACGCACTATGGATCCTAGCCTGATAAAGGCTTATGAGAACCCGGTGGCCTTACCACGAGCAGCTCCTCTAGCTATCCTAGAGCTATTCTTGGTAGAGCCTCAGACTACAGGTTCACCTCCAACTACTACCGGCACTACTCTGGCTACTACAGATCCCACACCTACGGTTTAGATTGAGTCTACACCATCCTCCAGCTCTCTCCAGCACCAGCAACACCTTCTTTACAGGTTGACCCTCTTTTCTCTGCTATTGCATTTCAGGCTTTATAACATAGGTTGATTATAACAGAGGGTAAGCTACATAAGCTATCAATGTAGGTCCTGCAATTGATTGATCAGACTGTTTGGGACTTCGAGGAGCGGATGAAGGCATATGCTTGAGATTTGGTTGATGAGAGAGTCCGAGCAGCTGTTTCCAGGGTCTATGCATTTGAGGCCAGAGTTCACAAGAGGCTTGAGGGAACTAGGACTCTCGATGCGAGTGCAGTTATTGAGGAGTTGGCCAAATTCACGGACGACTTATTACAGATGTTGGAAGCCCCTGTTCTAGCCCAAGAAGGAGCACCAATATGAGATGAGGCATTTGATTGGCTTGCTGACCATCCGGACACCCGAGGGAAAAGGTCCCTTGAGCATACCGATCTAGAGCCGACCCCAAAGAGGCCAAGACATAAAGAGGAGGAGCCCATACCAGAGAAGGTGGTGCAGGAGTCTCTTTTATTGGCGGCTATTCAAAGAGACCGAGCACAACACACTCCACCTGAAGAGGGTACTTCTGATATGGCTATAGAGGAGAGGTAGACCCAGGACCCCACAGGATAGCCCGAGACTAGTGTAGGAGCACCATGATGTTTGACCACTTTTGACCTCAATTCTTACTTTTCTTTATGGATACTTTGTCCTTTTGTTAGACAATACTGTTTTTATTTTGGTTTTTGTGGATGTTCTTATTGGATAATGCTTTTACATTGGTTTTGGATAGTGGTTTTGTTAACTATTTGTTTTGAATGTATATATATCTATGTTATGTTTTCATATGTTCGTATTTTCTTTGTGTTATTACTTTGAGGATAAAGTATCTTATTTTGGTGGGCTGGTGGAAGTTATGGATTAAGGTGAAGTCTGAGTAGCCTTAAGTCCATAACTTCCCCCATTTTTTATCCCAAGATTTTCTTGCTGTGTTTCTTTTTCCTTGTGGAAGTTTAATTTTCTATTGAACCAACATGTTTTAGGAAGTATAGATAATTTGTAAATGCATAGTAACTCTATCTCTTGGCATTTATATGATTCTTAACTATTCTTTAAAGTTTTGATAAAAGCTGGGTACCCTCAATGTTTTTGAGGTTGTAATTAGTAATGCATTCATACATTTTTGAGTATCTGGTAATGTGTGTTCTGATACTGTGGATGTAAGCTGAGACTGAAAGCATGACTTGTGAGTCTATACTTGATTGTGGATACAATTGCCATGTTTGTTGTGAGCATATTTTGTTGCATTCATGCATCTTGTATGGACCCAAAACTTGCCTTGTTACTCTAAAGTTGGTTTGGTGATATGATGGATATGGAAAGGATCTTAGGCCTTTGTTCCTTGAGTGAAGCCACTTTTAACCTAAATGACCCACCAGATGAGTGTGTGAATCCCTTGTTCCAAACTTTTGAGCTTATCAAGTACTCATTCTTTCTTGATACCTTGTTAGCTTAACCTTGTTTGATGAAATGCCTTGATATTGACCCTGGTCTATCCTTGAACATGTGAACCTTGATTGAGGGTAAAGGCCTAAGTTGAGGGTGGTTGCAGTTAGTAGCCCTGGTTTGAGGCATAGATATGTATACTTCACCAGAGGCTAAAAGCCTAAGTTGAGGGTGGTCCTTATTGTTGCAAAGTAATAATAATAAGGTGGTTAGTTGGGAAACAAAGAAAGAAATGTAAAATCATGAATTGAGTGAAGAAAAAGAAAAGAAAAGTACCTTGAGTTGAGGAAAAATAGCAAAAATGAGCCTGCGATCGAGGTACAGTTGAAAAAGACAGAGAAAGCACTCGAGAAAAGTTCAAAATAGGAGAATAAGGGTGGATTGATTTAAAAGGGTGGTATTATGAAAGCAAAATATGTTGGTAAACATAGTTCAATGATAGCTTTTAGTCACTACTTGCCAAAAATACTATACCAAAGCACCCTGAACTTATGTTACAAGCCTATAAGTCCTAAAGTGATCCAACTCCGGTTTATCACCAAGCTAGAACATGAGTATAGAGGAAAACCTAAGGTGTTAGTCAGTATGCATTAAATTTCAATTGTCAGAGTGAGAATGCTTCCTCAGTCGCTGAATTCTGAATGCTTCTGAGTGAGTGTGAGGGACTTCTTTCCGGTTGGGCATTTGCACTACTTGAGTAGCATGTGACTATACCAGCAATTGTGGACAGTTGATGCTCCTTAGCTTGTCATAGTTAGATTCCTAGGTACCTCATCATGTTGTTGTTTGCTAAATAAGTTCACAATCTTGTTTTGAAAATAGTAGTTGGGTACCTGAATTAGAAGAGTTATATATATGCCATTGGCATAGTTACTATGTATTTCTCTTTGTCTGCATAGATTGAGTCGTCGCTTGAGGAAAAGCAACAATTCTAAGTTAAGGGTGTTGATATGCTGTCAAAATACATCATATTTGGTGCCTGAAACAAGGGATTTTGTGAGTTCTTAAAGCAACTTTATAGTGTTTTGATGTGTTTGTGTTAATCTTGCAGAAAAGTTAGGTTGGCATGATTTTGAAAAAAGTTGTAGATTTTGCTGAAGCATAGGCCATATGAGCCCAACTACGAGTGTTAGGTCACTTTATGGGTCGTAGGTTATGTTGTAGAAAGAATCTGAGACCAAACATCAGAAATCTGCCAAGGAAAGGTCACCCCTAAGAGCCCATCCTATGACTCGTAAGACACACTACGACTCATATGGGTGGACTTGTAGCAAGAATCAGAGAGCAAAAATGTTGGACAAAAAATTGAAGACCAAGCCTACGAGAAAAACATACGAGTTATAACCCAAGTAACCACTCGTACCTATGGATCATACAGTTCAGTCCAAGACTTAGAGAACCTGATACGAGACTCGGACTATGACTCGTAAGTCATCCTACGAGTCATAACTGCGAGACTTATCAGCTGTTAACTATCTTTTCTTTGTAAATTCTAGGGTTATTTTGTAAACACTATATATAGCTTAAGTTAGTTTTTTGAAAGGAGTTCGACCAGTACACATTGCACAGTTACATTTTGAAGTTTTTCTTAGGTTTTTAGGGTAGATTCATGTTTTTTGTTGGAAAACCCATTTTCGGGATTGCAAAGTTTGCCTTTGTACTCATTGTTGATCAATCAAGCTTGTGGTCTTGTAACTTGGGGTGCCTATCTCCTTCATTGTTATCGGTGAAACTCTCAACTATGTTTATTATATGCATTCTTATGTGTTCTGATTTAGCCATTAGTAGCTAACCACCCACAACTTGGGGTTGTGGGAACCATGGGCAGTTGACTTGAAATAACCTAGTTTTCTTGCATTTCTATGATTGGAGTATTGCATGTATTATCTATTTCCCTTCATTTTTATTGTTGTTTGGTAGTGTCCAACACCAAAATCCGCCTAGTCTCACGATCCTAACTAAGGTAGTGATGAATAGAAAAAGGGAAGTAGATGATAGAATTTGGTTGATATGTTCCCGTCTAATCGACCAAACCTGACAAAGGGGAGGTTGACTGGACTATTGGTAATGGTTAGTTGGCACGCCATGGTGGCCGAACAAATGCCATGGTGAAATTCGACCTTCACCTTCACAAGAGGGGTGGAATAACCTAAGTTATCGTCCTGCATGCAACTCACCAATTATAGTTATGTATCTAGGGTAATCAAGTCAATGAACCATGGGAAACACAATTCTAAGTTGTTCCGAAAATCGAGTGTTTCTTTGCATTTTAGTATTTGTTTGTTTTAGTTTGTTCTTGAATAACAAACCCCCTATTTAGAAATTGTAGTCATAAATACTCGAACTGATTAGTAGTGAAGTCTTGTAGTCAAGCCCTATATTACCTGTGGATTCGACCCTAACCTCGATTAGGTTACTTACTGATAGTGATCGCTTTGTTATTGGAGAGTGACCATCAACATCAGGTATCAACCCCCCAATTGGTTGATGGACATCACACCCTCCATCACCGTGGTCAAGGTATCAACCCTTTAACTGGTTGATAGACATCATACCCTCTATCATAGTGGTCAAGGTATCAACCCTTAACTGGTTGATGGACATCACACCCTCCATCATAGTGGTCTAGTTATCAACCCCTTAACATGGTTGATGGACATCACATCCTCCATCATAGTGGTTAAGGTATCAATCCCTTAGCTGGTTGATGCTTGTCTCACCCTACCATCCATGATGATGAGGTATCAACCCCTCAATTGGTTGATGGTTGTCTTACCCTACAATCCATGGTTATTGAGGCATCAACTCCTCAACTAGGCTTGGTCAACTTGCAAAACTATAAGTACTTTTCATGGAAGCAACTCATATGAACATTCCTTTCATCATCGTAAAGTCACTTAGCTCATAAGTCATGCATTAGACCTTCAATGACTCGAGAATCCATAACCGAACATTTTATCAAACACTTGGCTAGTGTGTTATGCTTGTATAAAACCATGCAATTCAAGTATGGAATCATGTGAGAAATTCTAATCTAAATCAACCCACCAATACTTGGTAAAACCTTAATGTAAAATACGCTGAACCCCCCCATCAAATATCAAGAGAGATCATAGTTCTATAGCTTAAAACATACATAATCATAATAGGCTAATCATCTAATTGTATAGACTTAAAATAAGTAAACATGTGTTTTCAATCACACTTTCATGAAACCACAATATAGTATATGATCACAATCACTAATGAATAATACTCATAAGAAACACAACTTGGGAACATGTAAGTTTCGTAAATATGGGGGATTGGGCACCATGGGTGAAAGGACCCAATGGTTGAAGCCCACATAACTTAGACCTTGAGTTTCTTGGCATTGGGTTGAGAAAGACTTGAATCTTGGAAGGAGGTTTGGAGTCCAAACCTTTCACTTGAGTTCCCTTGAATTTCTATTGGGATTTTGATGGTGGCTCTTGAGAGAATTTGAGAGTGTATTTAACATGAGAGAAATGACTTTGATCCCTTTGAATAGGGTTTACATCTTTTGGGGAGGTTAAGACAACATTGGAAGTCTAAAAAGGTCACTAGAATAGATTAAATTCATGAAAATGCCATTAGTGAATGGATGGAAAAATTGGCAAGTGAAGCCCCACTGAAGGCCTCACGGGTTGTGTGGCACTCTACGGGCCGTTGGAGTGCCCGTGCAGTGATACTTTGTCAAACTTTGGAAGTTGGAACACTTAGAAAAATTCACGTCGCATCACCCAAACGGGGACCTCCACGGGCTGTGTGAAGCTACACGATCCATGAGAGGTTCGTGGAACCACACTTGATGAAAAATAGTGTTGCCAGATCCCCATGCCAAGGGCCATAACTCTTGAGACATGCCACGACCCGTGTGGATGGCCCTGGCACAACACTTGGCCAAAACCTTCTTTATGCTCACTAGGCTTCACTTGCACACACCCCACGGCTAGCCACATGGTCAGTGGAAAGCCACATACCCTGTGCCGCTGGCCGTGTCACATGCCTTGGACCAAAAGTGGTTTTTTCCAGCACAATGCAGCCCATACGACCCGTCCAAAGCCCCACTGCCTATGAAGGTGCCCGTGTGGTTTCACTACACGGGATGGTCTCACGAAAACGGTCGTAACTCCTTTAGCCAAACTCGAAATAAGGTGAAACCAAGTGAGTTGGAAAGCTAACACAAAGGGATTTCATTTGACATATTGTAGGTCATCCAATTCCAAGTGTGCGAAAAGTTATGCTCATTTAAAGTTGACCCTTATATAAACCAACGCCCAAACTCAACTCATAGGTAAGCCTTGAACTTTTCTAAGTACTAGAAGACTCCCATGAACCTAATACACTCCTCACTTGAACAAATAAGGCTTGAAACATGGATATATAAGAGCATGGAGGTACAGGGTGTCACAATATCTCCCCTTTGGGAATATTCATCCCCAAATATCAAAGAAAAGTACACAAGAAAAGTGATCATGAAGATTTTGCCGCAACATGGATGCAACAAATGCACTTAAACATTATTTCCAAAAATAGACTCCACATAAACATTAAAAATCACCATAAGCTTATTAACATAAACATGAATGCATGCAAATGAAATAAGGGCTGAAACCTAAGACTTCAAATCAGGTAGGAGGACTAAATTTAGTACGTTAGGCTTGCGTAGAGTATAAGAGATATGTTTATCACTTTTGCATGTTCGCCTCGGCTTCCCATGTGGCACTTCCACCATGACGATTCTCCCAAAGGACCTTGATGAGCAATGCATCCTTACTAAGCAACCTCCCCAGCTATCCATCCAATATATCCACTGGGACCTTTTCCTAAGCCAACTCATCCTCCACAACACCTATAACCTCAAAGAGTTCTATTGCATTCGAGTCACCAACACATCTCCTCAACCTTCCATAGGAAACTCCAATTCGTAGGTCACCTTACCTATTCTTCTCAACTCCCTATAAGGACCCTCACGCTTTGGGCTTAATTGTCAACCTTATACAGACATAGACCACCCTAGTGTCTAAATCCACCATCTCCCCCTTGGGAGTAAACCCCCATTCTCAACTTCACCCAACCTCATTTCCAACCTAGTCAACCAGTGTACTTCCTTAACCACCCTTTTGTTATTCAAGGTCCAGACTTATCGTTACTACAAACAACCTCTTATCCATCAAACCATGCAACATTACCCTTGAAATACTCACAACCCCTACTTCATTCTGGAAATAAATCAATAAACTAACAACAAACTACCCCACATATATCAACGTAGACCCTATTCATGAGATCCACATGGGGCATAGGTCAAGCAAACGACATTACCACCTATTAAAAATATCAAAATGGACATGATTAAACATATTAACTATGGGAATCGACTCAATAGGAAGGGTTTTAGACTCAACACCCTAAACTTCACATGATAAATTCAACCCTGAAATATCAATTTGAGCCTAAGACAAGAAATGAATCTACCATGACAAGTTCAACAATATCACAAAACAATCCTCCATCCGTGGTAATTGAGGTCTCAACCCCCCCAATGGGTTGATGGACATCACACCCTCCATCATAGTGGTCAGGGTATCAGCCCCTTTACTGGTTGATGGACATCACACCCTCCATCATAGTGATCAAGGTATCAATCCCTTAACATGGATGATGGACATCACATCCTCCATCATAGTGGTCAAGGTATCAACCCCTTTGCTAGTTGATGGTTGACTCACCCTACCATCCATGGTGATTGAGGTGTCAACCCCTCAATTGGTTGATGGTTGTCTTACCCTACCATCCATGGTGATTGAGGCATCACTTTCTCATCTAGGCATGGTCAAGTTACAATACAATAAGTACTTTTCATGGAAAAAACATGAATAAATATTCCTTTTGTCACTATAAAGTAACTTAACTCATAATACATGCATTCGACCTTCAATGACTCAAGAATCCATAACTGGACATTTTATCAAACACTTGGTGGGTGTGTTATGCTTGTATAAAACCATGTAATTCAAGAATAAAATCATGTTGAAAAATTCTAATGTAAATCAACCCAAAAATACTTGCGAAAACCCTCATGTAAAATACGTTAAAAACCCTATCAAATATCAAGAGAGATCATTGTTCTATAGCTTAAAACATAGATAATAAAATCATTTTATGGTATAGACTCAAAATGAATAAACATGTTTTTTCAATCACACTCTCATGAAATCCAAATATAGCATATGATCATAATCACTAATGAATAATAACCATAAGCAACACAACTTTGGAATATGTAATTTTCATAGAAATGGAGGATTGGGCACCATGGGTGAAAGGACCCAATGGTTGAAGCCCACATACCTTAGATCTTGAGTTTCTTGGAATTGGGTTGAGAAAGACTTGAAGCTTGGAAGGAGTTCTTGGAGTCCAAACCATGCTCTTAAGTTCCCTTTAATTTCTATTGGGGTTTTGATGGAGGCTCTTAAAAGAATTTGAAAGTGTATTTGAGATGAGAGTAATGACTTTGATCCTTCTGAATAGGGTTTAGGTCATTTGGGGAGGTTAAGATGACATTGGAAGTCCAAAAATTTCATTAGAATAGATTAAATTCATGAAAATGCCATTAGTTAATGAATTGAAAAATTGGCAAAGTGATGCCCCACTGAAGGCCTCATGGGTCGTGTGGCACTACACGGGCCATGTGGAGTGCCCGTGAGGTGATACTTGGTCAAAACTTGGAAGTTGGAACACTTACAAAAATTTACGTCTAGTCACCCAAATGGGGACCTCCACGGGCCGTGTGAAGCTACACGGTCTGTATAGTGGTCCATGGAACCACACTTGGTGAAAAATAATGATGCCAGACCCCATGCCAAGGGCCACGATTCATGAGAAATGCCAAGGCCCGTGTGGATGGCCTTGCACAACACTTGGACAAAACCTCCTTCATGCTCACAAGGCTTCACCTGCACACACCCAACGGCCAGTCACACGGTCAGTGGCAAGGCACACGGCCCATGCCAGTGGCTGTGTGTAACACTTCAGTTTATTTAAGCTAAGACCGAGTCATACTTCCTATTATATAGGATATTAATTGAGGATTCTTAATTGAGCATAGATGTTAAAGTCAATTTCTTAATATGAGAATAGAATTGGAGTTGATATGAGGTCGTAGTTCTAATATATGATTTTATAAAGGTTAGCTGAACAATGACTTGTAAGTTGTATATATGTGCTATGATCAATTCCTAAGTATTTCAAGTATATTAGGTGTGATTTAGAGTCATAAGGGATCTTTTACATCAATTCAAGTCCAAAGAATTTCTAGCAACTAAGTTTTCGTATGAGCCAATAAAAGGGTCAATTTCAGATGCCCATATCTCCTAACGTGTAATGAGTTAGATGACCTATAATATATCAAATCGAAGATATTTGAATTAAATTTACAATGCATCCAATTTCTTCTTAATAGGAATTCAGAGTAGAAAGTTATGACCATTTTAGTAAGGAGCACAGAGTTGTCTAAAGGTCCGCGCCCGGAGCGCATCGCGGACCAAACGCGGGCCCGCACTGGTTAAGCAATGAAGTTTTTTTTGTTTTATTTTGAGGGTAATTTTATCCTAACACCTTTGGGGTTCTATTTATGGTCCTCAAAACATATAGAACGTCAGTTTTCATGATCAATATCCTCTCCCTTCTCTCCTAAATATAAACGCTCAAGAATGATCAAGAAAGTCATGAAGTTAGGATTATCTTTCAAGATTC
>JAPFFP010047802.1:0-10170 GCA_026153255.1 Solanum medicagineum
GTTGTTATATCCTCAATTCAACACATAATACATATACACAAGACCCTCTTAAGCGTTAGACGCCCATAGCACCCGTTGACACGAGAATCAAGCGCTTTCAAAAATTGATGCTACTTTGACCAATCCATGTCATAATTTATTCACATATAATTAGTACAAGTAAAAAATGTGGGGTGTTACAGATATCATATGGGATTGAACCCTTTTCTAAATAAAAAAATAGAAAACAATTAAGAGAAAATTATTAGAGTACAATCTTATTTGTTAAACTCTAACTAAAATATATTCTTTAATTTTGTGATACTTTGTCCATATATTGATACCATATCAATATCATGTAGGACTAGCTAAGTTTTTTGTGATACTTTATTAGTATATTGATACCGTAGTGGTATCCACTACTAAAAGATTATGAAAAAGTGACAGTAAGAAAAGCAATAAACAATGGACAAAGCGACACTATCCATTGTTTTCATTCACTTTTTTTAAATGACAGATAGTGATTCTATGTGTATCATTTTTTTGATAAATTTTTGCATCAAAAATATTTTTAATTAATAATTAATATACACAATGATGTTGTTTTTCGCTTTTGATAAAAAAAATTATTTATTAATTAATTATCACGACAGAATACGTCGCTTATATTTAATAATAATTTTTTATTTAATTTATAAATTCTTAATAGCTTTTAAAAAAAGCACGGACAGCGTCGCTTAGTCTGTTGCCTTTTTGGTCAAAATTTGATCAATTTTTTTTAAAGTGGAGCAACGGACTTAGCAACACTACCGTCATTTTTAAATTATGTGTTAGATCAATTGCTTTTTTTCATTTTCGATCTATCTCTCTCTCTAGTCTCCTCTTATTCTCTCTAAAAAGAACCACCCCGCCATCTCACCTCTCTCGTCTCTCCAGTAGCTCCCTTTGCCCACACCCACTGTCCCTCGCCTCTGGCCAGTGGTCCTCTCTCTCTTTTTCTTCTTCTTATTATGGTTCGGGTTTTAAATTTTCAATTTGACAAATTTTTTGGTTTGTTAGATAGTTTATTTCATTTAATTTGTTGAATGTATGCCATTAACGTAGTTAATTTGTATATGTGATTGTGAATTGTGAATGTTGTAAGAAAGTTGACTACAGATACAAAATATAAGAACAATCAATGTGGCTTATACAAATTATATGCATCAAATCTACATAATTTAAAATTTACATAAACGTATATCCATAACTAACTATCAAGTATGCTATTACGTTCCCTTCGTTGGACCATGGAGGTCCTGAATCTCCAATTTGGTGACCAATATTTGAAACCGCTGCACACATAAAGCTCAAGTAAAAATATTTGCAAGTTGATGTTATATTGAAAAGTGATGACAAACCATCAAACTTTGTTGATTGCAATCCTGAACAAAATGACAGCTCATTTCAATATGTTTAGTTCGTTCAACAATAGATTGGATTATTGACAATATGGCATGTGGCTTGACTATGATCATAACATAATGAAATTGGATCCGAATGAGGCACATGTAAACTTGAGTAATTGGCCTAAACAAATGATCTCACAAGTAGTTGTTTCCAAGAAACAGTATTCTGTTTCAGCAGAAGAGCGCAACAGAATTACTTGTTTCTTACTCTTCCATGAAATAAGTGAATGACGAAGAAATATGATATATCCACTGATTGAATGATGCATCAGTGGACAACCAGCCCAGTCTAATTTGTAAAATCCTTTTATAAACATAGGACTTGATATTGAAAGAAAAATACCTTGGCTTGGTGAAAGCTTTAAAAAGCACAATATTCAAAAAACAGCTAATCAATGATTATGTCAAGGCTGGTGCATGAATTGAGATAACAAATGAACTGAATAACAAATATTCTCTCTGTCCCATTTTATATGGTACTCTTTGACTTGACACGACACGGTAGAGATAATTGAGCATGCCATGTCGTTGTTAGGATCTCATATAGGCCTTTATGGCCTTGACCTTTTAGGAAAAAGATAAAGACTTTTGAAACTTATGGTCTAAAGCAGTTCTTAAATGTTTGTGTAACTGGAAATCATTTCATCAAAGGTAAAAGAATAATTTAAAGTAAATTGTTTCTAATTAAAATAAGATGACATTTTTTATAGATAGACTAAAAAAAGAGTGTCACATGAGAATAAACTTAGTAACAAAGAGATAAATCAGCCACCAAACTAATTTGCCAAAGGGATCAGGATCCTGAAGAGGAGAATTTTCATCCAAAGCTAAACGATGATGCTTCTCCATGGGAATTTTTTTGATTTAAATGCCACCACACCCATTTATTTTAAAATATCTCGTGTGTATTTTTTTTAAAGAAGTATTTCTTATGAACTATGAGAAAATTCTAGACCAAGAAAATAAAAAATTTTAATAGAAAATCAAGATGATAAGAAACCGTTTAAAGCTTTCATTAATGCAATAGTGACATCATCTACGTATACAAGAATAGCAGCATCTATTATATATATATATATATATATATATATAAAATTGAGACCAATGTAACATCCCACAAATCAACAAATATCGTTCACTTGGCAACCGCAGCAATCAATAAAAGTTTTATAACACTACATTCAAGCCATCAACTGAATTTTACGAACAAATATCTGTCTTGAAGGCAACAGAGTATTGTTGCAATCACGGTAGAGATGCTCCTTTACATTCTCCCCCATCGTGCATTTAGCGAACGGACAAAATAGCAGTAGAAACTTCTTTAACTCAATCCTGCATGTGGTACAAACATATTATATTCATCCACGGGCATCAAATTATAAAATACACCATTCAATCCATCTATTTCTCAATATGGATTTGAATATGATAGGAATCAACATGATACGTTTCAACATTTAAATATAATATGCTTGTACCACATGGTCAAATTAGATTTGAACATGACAGGAATCACCATGATACGTTTCAATATAATAGAGTTCATAAAATGATTAATGATGTTTTCAGAGTTCAAAGGGGGATGGAACTGAACATTTTTTAATGAAGCTCCTAATGAAGAAGCAAGACGCTTCTATGAAGAATTAGAAAAGGCTAGTCATCCATTATATGAAGGAAGTCCGCATACTGCTTTGTCAGTTGTTGTTAGATTAATGAATATTAAATTGGATTGGAATGTTCCTCATGCGACAATGGACTCAATTATTTATCTTTTGGGTGAGTTGGTTAATTCTAAGTTTAACATACGTAAGAACTTCTATCAAGCAAAGAAATTGATTATCACATTAGAATTGTCATACGATAGAATTCATTGTTGTGCTAATGGCTACATGTTATACTACAACACTGATAGTGACTTGAAAAATTGTAAATTTTGCGGTCATGCACGTTATAAGAGGACTTCTGTTGGAAAGATAGTTCCAATTAAGGAGATGCATTATTTATCTCTTATTCCTAGACTGAAGAGGTTATATACATCCATGAGGTTTGCCCGACATATAAGATGGTATCGTGAATATAAGGTCACTAGGTGTGTTGTCTCATCCATTTGATGAGACAACACATATATGAGATGGTTCCAATTAAGGCGATGCATTATTTACCTCTTATTACTAGACTGAAGAGGTTGTATGCATCGATGAGGTCTGCCTCACATATGAGATGGCATCGTGAATATAAAAGGTCGTCGGGTGTGTTGTCTCATTCATCTGATGGAAAAGCAAGGAAGCATTTTAATAATGTATACCCGACTTTTCTAGAGACCTTAGAAATGTGAGATTGGGTCTGTGTGCAGATGATTTCACACCATTCTCTAATTTTGCCTCGCCTTATTCTTGCTGACCCGTATTTCTTACTCCATATAATCTTCCTCCTGATATGTACATGACAAGTTCATTCATATTTTTAAGTTGTGTTATTCCGGATCCCCGTAATCCAAAAAGTTTGATTGATATCTTTCTACAATCATTGATAGATGAGCTCAAGCAACTATGGTTTGAAGATGCAGTGACTTATGACATATTAACTAAACAAAATTTTGTTATGCGTGCTTGTTTAATGTGGAGTATTAATGATTTTCCAGCATATTGTATAGTCTGATTGGATGACTGCTGGAAAGTTTACTTGTCCTGATTGTATGGAACATAGTAAGGCTTTCACCCTAAAGCATGGACGGAAAAATCTATGGTTTGATTGTCATCGTCAATTCTTGCCAATGGATCACGAGTTCAGAAAGATGAAACATGAATTCATGAAAAAATAGGATTGACGTTGATCCCCCACCTCCATCACTGATAGGGCATCAAAGTTGGGAGAAAGTTTCTCAATTGCCTAAAGTTACAGAAGCTACACCTTTTAGACTTCCCGGATACGATGTTGAACATAATTGGACCAAACAAAGTATATTCTGAGAGTTGTCATATTGGAAGGATAATCTCTTACGACATAATGTTGATGTAATGCATATTGAGAAAAATTATTTTGACAACTTATTCAACACAATGATGAACATTAAAGGCAAGACAGAAGACAACCCAAGAGATAGAATGGACTTAAAGGAATATTGCAGGAGGAAAGAATTGCGGTTGCAGGAATTACCAAACGGTAAAATTGTCAAGCCTAAAGCCAATTTTCCATTTACCGTCGATAAGAAACGTGAAATATGTGAGTTGGGTTAAAAATTTAAAGGATTCAGGAGGGATATGCTTCAAATTTGGGCAAGCGGGCAGACTTGAATGAATGCAAGTTGATAGGTATGAAAAGTCATGATTGTCATGTATTAATAGAAACCTTACTTCCTATCGCTTTTAGCTATCTTCCTAACAGGATATGGAAGTCAATCACAGAGATAAGTCTTTTCTTTACAGATTTATGTTTTGAAAAGTTGTTTGAAAGTAGTTTAGACAGGATGGAAGAAAATATTCCTATTATGACTACAAAGTTGGAGAAGATTTTTCCGCATGGCTTCTTTGATGTGATAGAGCATTTTCCAATTCATCTTGTACAAAAAATCCGCCTTGGAGGTCCAGTTCAAACAAGGTGAATGTATCCATTTGAAAGGTAATGTTTTTTATGACTTAAGTACTTAATTATATATAATGAATATATATAAACAATAAAATTCATGATTAACACATTTTAATTGTTACATACCGAAAAATTGAAAGTTGTAAACAATCAATTAAGCAAAGAGGACAGATCGAAGGGTCAATTGTTCAAGCTCATATCGCAAGAGAAACTGGCGACTTTTATTCCTATTACTTTGGGGATGAAGTGCCATGCAGGAGAAATAGGTCAAATCGAAATGATGAAGGTGATAATGATCCTATGTCTCCACCGATTTCAATTTTTAATCAAAGTGGTCGAAGATCTAAAAAGCGTGGAAAACGAGGCTTCACGGCTGTGGAAAAACAATCGACTATGGCCCATATTTTACTTAATTGTCAAGAAATTCAGTCATATCCTAAGTAAGTGTTAAATTATATTGTCATCAAATTACATAGTAATAATAAGTTTTCTAACTAACAAAAATGTGCATATCAATATCAGCTTGTACGTAAACACATGGGGCAATGAAGCCAAATATACGAGGTTTTCCAAATGGTTAAAGGATTATGTAAGTGCGAAAGCCTAATCATATTGAATCAATAGGAATAATATTTTTATTTGAAGACCACACTGGAACATCCTCAACACATACTAGAAGAGGTTCTTGATGATGAATTAATAATGTCAAATGTTCAGAGAGGAATATGAATCATTAGAGGAGGAATGAGAGCATAATGAACATGAAACAACTGAGTAATTGGAATGGGAGGATGACGAAAATGAAACAAGGGAGGAGGAATAGACTGGTAGATTATAATTAGTATGTAAGTTAATTTATTTTGCCAATACTAAAATTATTTGATTTGAATTTTTTTATATAGTGTATTTGTGTTACTTTATATTCGGATGTCATCGGGTGATGGTGATAGATCTCGAGATCATCTTGGGGTTACTCATTCGGGTAGGACTAAAGAGAATAAGTCTACGAGATCTATTGATCCTGAGGATATCCCAGGACATATTTCTTCAGCACCTGATATTCAGCATCCCCCAGCTGCTAATTTGGCACATATTACTTTATGTGTCTTTTGGGACTATGGATCCTCTAGCTTACCATTCTCAATTTCATCAACCACGAGGTGTTTCTTCTTCTTCACAAATCAAATTGACTTCGTATAATCAGATTGTTCGTCTACCAACAGAGGTTTATCATCGACCCACATCTTCGACTACTCCATCTCCTACAGTTCCATCTTCTACATCTCAGTCTCCTCACCTATCTAATGTGAGACTTAGAGATTCTTCTAGTACTAATACTGGCACTCCACAATCGACTCGGCATTACACACATCCTCCATCATCAGCTTGACCTTCTTCTACTACTGCATATGAGGCTGCACAGGATGTGCCTGAGTTAGCTCCTGGACAGAGGGAAAGAATTAGGAGAGTCATAATAGAGCCTAATGGATCATCGTAAGTTTATTATTTTATTAATTTATTTTTGGTATATTAATAAATTATAGATGAACTAACTAACATGTTTATTACGTTTCTTGCAGGTGACATCCTTCGAAAGAGGCTGCAAAGGCTTTACAGGAGAGTGTTAGGAGGTTATACACGAAGGCATATTACCCTTGGGGGAGATTCCAAGTAATATTCGCCAAGCGATGTTTAATGAATTCAAGTTAATATTTTGAGTATTATTAACTTAACTTATTTTGTAACACTGTTTGCTTTTTTCAAGACTTTATGTACCTGCAGTCGAAGTACAACATGGTCATTGCGACCATTTTGAGAGCAAGGCGAGTGCCCGACTATCTAACTGGCTAAAGAAAGCAAGGGATGATGGAAAAGCTAGTACTTGGATGCCGCCAAACGTATAGTAGGATACCAATCAATTCAAGGCTTAGTCCGAGCAAGCTAAAAAAGCTAGAGGAAGCCTGAAGGGTGACTCATTGCACACTGGAGGTGCAAAGAGTGTTGGTACCATTATGAGAGAGCTGGTAAGATTTTTAATATTTTAGGTTTAAAGTTACACTCTTAAATAAATTATTTAATTTGTACAAAGTATAATTTTATTGATTGTATTTTAATTTATAGAAAAAACAATTGGGGCGGGCTCCCTTCCGTGATAAAATTTTTAGGAAGAATCATATAAGGAAAAAGCAAAATGAATCGGATCCAGATTAGTAGGTGGAGGAAAGGACCGAAGAAGCCTATTTAAGTTATTTAACATAACTTTTATATAAAATATATTTATATAATGTATAACTTATTTTGATTCTAACTTTTACTTTTAATATACATGTTGAGTCTAACTGTTACTTTTAATATGCAATATGAGTATGAGCGGCAAATACAAGAGCTTGGGGACTCGGTCCAGCTAACGCCTGAGCAATCCAATCAAATTTGGATGGATAAGGTCATAGGAGGGAGCCATAAAGGCCGAATTTATGGAATGGCCTCCCAGAATTAGATACAACGACTCCAATCAGGTTTACAAGGTATTGGATAGCCATGAGAATTTCATATTTGATTTGACTGAGAAATAGAAACATATCAAAATTCGAACAAAGGAAAAAGGCATAAAACAATACAACTTATCGATTTGGTCAGTCTATCCGGATTAGTTATATTTATGATAGTATTAAATCTTCAAAAACAAATAATTAATGCTAAAGTTAAGATATAAAAAATGGAATTATTTTTCTAACATGTTAAAAGTGAAAAATACATGTAAAATTATTCAAATAATAACAAATAAAATTATACAAAATTAAAACTAATAAATTTGACGCAATACAATAGTGGGTCCATAAAAGATGCCTCATATTTTGGCATTTTTAACTCTAAATACCAGGAGTTTATATATGCTCTATTTTAGTATTAAATTGTTGCTTCATATGGTTAATGTAAGAAGTCCGCGTCAAAACACCACCATGACGAAAAAGTGAAGGTGCGTTTGGTATTAAGAAAAATATACTCCACAAAAAATATTTTCGAAAAAGTTTAGTAATTAGTTATATCAATGATTTCATGAAATAGTTCTTATATATGATGATAACTGTCCCACTCAATAGTCATTTTTGTGTCATATCTCACACGGTCCTCATTCATAATTCAATCTCAGACATACATGGTTCATATCGATATATCATTATGGAACTCTCATAGTGTCTGACAACATATCAACCTTGAACAAATAAAATCTTCAATCCTTCACCAACTTAGCTCACAACATCAGATATAAGAAAATAACTTGATCTTAATATTTGATATTTAAATCATAAATTTCAATTGATACATAAATAGAACATGTTGTCTAGTGCATAACAAGCACAAACACATCAATAATGCAGTAATGCCTAACTCGTATATATATATCGCACGATGAATATGTTATTAATTTAAATCACCACCAGCATGTATATAGGTTGAGAAAAAAAATTCTTTTTCTTATCTTGATTATAGTGAGTTTTCGAAATTCTTACATTCATGATCTCTATGAAAAAAATAATGTGTATCGCATATGGATATGTATAACCACAAAATTATAAAAGAATCTAATTATAGTCAACTAATTATGACAAACCACTTAAAAATATAATTAGGAGTTAAAAATATTTGATTTTATAATAAAGCGACCGAGTCGATGCAAGCACTGTGTATGTCACCCTTTCATTTATATTTCATTTGATGACATAATACCAAAAGTAATGAATTTTATTTTGGAAGTTTCTCAATTTTCATCCTAACTTATCATGCTTTTTATCCAAAAGAAAAATCTTGAAAATATATGATTTTTAATAATTTGTAAGATTTATTTCACAAAGAAAGTATTTAAAATATAAAAACTATTCAAATCAATCAAAATGCACTTACTCTTAAAAAATCTAAATTAAAATGAGAATTGATTATAAGCAACAACAACAACAACATACCCAGTAGAATTGATTATAAGCAGATAACAAAATTAAAACACTAGTATCCTAGATTCTTGCTTTCATAGAAAAATAGTAGTTATTATGTATTTCAATGGGTAAAGAAAGTTATATTAACCAAAGTGTAATGGCTAAATTATTAGAAAATGATTTATTATTTTATGACTATTGGACACATTATGGCTTTTTCTAAAGGACACCTTTTGTTAGTTTAATGCAAGATTAAGGACTATTACGTGATATAATTGTTATATTGTAAATTCAAAAAGATCACCAATCATATGTGTAGTACTTTTATATGCCTGATTGCTACTACCAAGTCTACTCTGACGCAGTACTTGGATATTTTTGGAACTTCCAAGTTATTCATTCGGATTACAAACCTTGTTTTGATATTAAGTTTCTTTGAAATACTTGTCATATGGAAAGATAATTCTAAAGATATCTGTAGATAAGCTTCTTTCAAAATGATATTTATAATATCGAAAATAAGACAAATTATCTATCGTAACAGTATGTAAAAGTGATGATGTATGTATTTTAAACTCATACATTGAAAGTTTTTTGGAAAGAGACATTTCTTTTTTGTAACAACTTAGTAGTTTCAAATTTGTTTAATTTATATGAGTTTATGTTACTAAACAAAGATTGTCAATGGAAAATAATAAGGGGTCGTTTTGTTACTGGTTAGGGTTATGCAGATATTTGTTATGTAAAGTTTAGTTATGCATGAAGTAGTTATGCAAGGTTTGGTTATGCATGGTTTAGTTATCAAAGTTTCAAGAAATTAGTGAGGTAATTTTTATTTCTTAATCATCAAAGGTTTAGTGAGCTAATAAATTAATATACATTATTAACAAATAAATAATAAATAAATTTGACTATCTCGATTGATTTTTATCAGTGTACAAAAACATTAAAGAAATATGTAACTAATACTTATACATATATTATATAATTCCAATTAATTAGTGGTTCGGTTAGTTGTAGGTGGAAAGAATTTCAAATTTTTTAAAAAGAAAAATTAAACAAATAGAATAATTTATAAAAAAAAATGCATAATAAAATATAATTTTGAAAGTAAAATATAAGATAACTAATATTTGTATTGAGACAGTTCTGTTAGACCCCGCACTTCATTAAATTAAGGATAACGATCCAATTGGGAAATTTTGTTGTGGATATCATGCAAGTTG
>JAPFFP010047803.1:0-10169 GCA_026153255.1 Solanum medicagineum
TAATGGAAGTGTCATCCACCAACACCTCACCCTCCTCATCCTTGATGCACTTCACTTGGTCCAAGTCACGAGCTTTCCTTTCTCTCTTTTTAGCGAGCCTATACAATCTCTTGTCCCCGCCTTTATCACTTAACTCCTCATATAGGATCCCAAATGCTACTATCTTAGCACCCGTCACTGCCATGTTTGCTTCTGACTTAGTCTCTCCTTAAGCATTCACTTTTCATCATCATCCCTACACTCCAACCACTTTGTTTATGCAACCCTTCTTATCTTTCACTTTGTCCTGAACTTCATCATTCCACCACCAATCACCCTGACGTCCAACAAATATCCCTCTCAAAACCCTTAGTATCTCACTTGCTACCTTTCTAATGCAAGCAGCAGTAGTGTCCCACATACTGTTCACATTTCCGCTGCTACTCCAGGCCTCTAAGTTTCTCAATAACAACATAATACTTTAGCATTTACAAATATCATAAAGAGATTGAAAACCATGAAAAAACATAGATTTGAAGATAATAGTGGTGGATTCATGATTGAATTTAAAAAGGGGCTCTCCTGTGTGTAGGGGATTCAAAGAGTAGACATAGAATAATATTTCACCTGTATACACAGTACAATCTTTTGGAAAAAAGGTATTTGGTAAACTTCACTTGGCTAGAACACCATTAGTATGGATAAATCAATCCTATAAACTCTTATAAAGGTTCATTACTCATCCTATGATTCTGCCCATCTAATTCTTTTGTAGGATTAGTTTCTTTTTACTGATATAAAACTCTACTTCATGGTGTTATTGATGGCCATTTGCCTGAGTTGTAGGCTTCTTATGACTCTGTGGGCATACAAATTGAGGGCCTTAAGAAGGAAACGAAGATCTGAAATTGAAAATAAAAATTCTTTGCTTGGCTGTCACAAATCTACCTAGTGGAGGTAAAGAACATGCCAAGATCAAAATTCTGAAGGGAAAATCGTTTGATGTTGTACATGGGGCTAAAGCACTGGAAATTTTCTTTTGGGACTTGGAGCATTACTTTGTTACTGCCCATGTTCCTAAAAATGACAAATTAACCATGGTTGTTTGCTATTTTCATGAGAAATCTATTCTCTGGTGGCAGAGTATGTATGCTGATGATGGCAGTGCAAATAGGCCTAAGGTTATTATGTGGGTGCAGTTGAGGGATGTACTGCATGAGAAATTCCTGCCAAGTAACTCATCTTAGGCTGCTAAGGATAGGTTGAAATGCTTGAAGCAAGTGGAATCTATATAATATTATGTGAAAGAATTCTCATCGTTGTTGCTGGACATTTAGTACATCTCAGAAGAAGATAAGTTGCACAACTTCATTTCTTTCTTGTAGGGTTGGGCACAAAATGAGTTGCGCAAGTAGAAAGTGCAAGATTTTCCTAGTGCCTTTACTGCTGTAGATGCCTTGATCGAATTTGGTCAACTAATGTTGCCACTAACACTACTCACTCTTCTAAGTCTAAGAAGATAGAGAAGGGAAAGGACTAGAAGAATGAAAAACATAAACGACAATGGAAAAGTAGTTGTTGCCTCGTCTAGTCAAAACAAATAGGGTGGGGGAAAAGTTTGTTAGGCTTGCCAAAAACTAGGACATCAGGCAAGGAACTGTCCAAAATACACTCTTAGTTGAGGAAGAGACCAGACGACCATCGGGAAGGGATAGGAAATTGTTGCATATGTCAACCCACTGCATTTGATCAATACTCTGTCAAGTGTTGGTGGGATGGACATAGATGAGAGGAAAACCACAACAGATATTGTCTATGTAAGTGTTGTTGACTTTATAGATGTTTTTGACGCTTGTGGTATTTTGATGTATGTTGACATGAAAATTGAGGACAAAAACATTGTTTCTGTGGTAGACTCTGGTGCTATTCACACATTTGTGGCCTCAAAGATTGTTAGGGAGTCCAGACTGAGAGTGACTAATTTTCCAACAAAAATTAAGGTTGTCAATTCTGTTGCACAACCAGGCTATGACATGGCTGCAAATGTGCCTCTTAAAATTGGGCACTAGTCTGGTGTGCATGCTTTTATAGTGGTGCCACTTGTTGATTTTATTGTTCTGCTAGGAATCGATTTTATGTGGAAGTTCAAAGTTGCCACGATTCCTTATTTGGATGCTCTTATGTTTATGGGTGAGATGTATCTAGGCTTTGTGAAGAGAAAAACGTCTTTTGATGGATAGATAAGAAGAACAAGGAGACTGTAGCCTTATCGTCCGCTATTAGTTTTGAGAAGAGCTTAAAGTGAGGTGAGCCTGCTTATATTGGCATTTTGGTGAAAGTGAAGCCTGATGTGCAAATCGAGGTTCATGATGATGTTGCCAAGTTTCTGAACGAATACAAGGATGTGATGCCTCCAGAACTTCCTAAAGAGTTGCCTCCAAAAAGGGAAATTGATTATAGGATTGACTTGATTCCTGTCGCATGTCTACTTTGGAGTTAGGTGAACTGAGGAAGCAATTGTCTAAGTTGCTTAATGCAGACATAATCCAGCCATCCAAGGCTCTATTTGGTGCTCCTGTCCTGTTTTAGAAAATGAAAGATAGCAGGCTTAGGATGTGTGTTGACTACAGGGAATTGAACAAAGTGGTGAAGAGCAAGTATCCATTGCCGTTGGTTCAAAATTTGCTAGATAGGTATCTAAGGCTAGTTTCTTTTCTAAGTTAGACTTGAGGTCTAGCTATTGGGAAGTTCGCATAGCTGAGGGGAATGCCCCAAAAACCTTTTATGTAACTAGATATGGTAGCTATGAATTCGTTGTAATACTATTGATCAGGCTCAAACAGTACCTCTCACTTTGAGGATAAAACGATTGTTGTCAAATATAAAACCTTACCATAGGTTAGGGTCGAATACCAAGGGAATACGGGGCTTTGCCACTTTAATTCACCAATAATAAATTCAAGCATTGAATACCTCTATTCTCAAGAAGGGGTGGGGGTTGCAATGATTGGTAGTAAATAAAACTATATTAATAAAACATAGAGACAATCAAATTGGACAACAACTTGGGAAATTATGTTCCCCATGATTCACTAACTGAAACACCTCGGATCACACAACCTAAATTAGGATATTGCATGCAGGACGATAACTTAAGTTCTTCCAACCCTTGGGTAAAGTTGAAGCTCAAATTTCACTATGGCGCTTGGCCGACTACCATAGTGTGCTAAACTAACCGTTAACCATTGCCCATTCAACCTCTCCTTAGCCAGGTTTGGTTGATTAGATGAGAACACATCAATTGAGTTCTGTCACCAATTTCCTTTTCCTATTCATCACTACCCTGATCGAGATCATGACACTACCCCAAGTTCTGGGTTTAACACTCATGGCTTGGGCACATAAATTAATAATGAAATAAGAAGACATGGAAGATTTCTTGTCTAAGCAAATTGAAGATCAATGAAACCTTTTCTGAAATTAGAATCACAAGCTTGAGTGATAAGATTAATCCACAAGTGAATCTAAATATCCAAATTTGAGTTTCAAAGTAAAACCCTAAAAATTCTCTCTTAAAACCTCTCTACAAACTTGAATAATCTGAATAATAATGAAAGGCTAATGAAAAGCTGCTCCTAAAATCCTAAGTATACTATTTATTGTATTTAAAAAAGGTCCTTAAAATAATTAGAAAATTTGGTCAACATTTGCTACGGCTCGTAGTTATGACTCATAGGGTGACCTCCGAGCCGTAATTGGGCTTTCGTGGTCAGCACTTGGCATTTTGGACTTCACTACTATGATCCACCTCTATGAGTCGTAGTCTGGTCTACGACTCGTAGTGCATTCCGTAGTCCACTCTTGCATTTCTTAGTCCACTTTTGATTAACATTGTTAATTGCTACAAGTCCTCCCTTTACGAGTCGTAGAGGGGTCTACGACTCGTAGCTTGAGCTCGTACGACTGAACTTCGAATTATCATATTTTATTTTTGAACACTATTAACTGCTAGGAACATCCTCTACGACTCATAATTAGGTCTATGATTCGCAGTAGAATCCGTAGATCTTCAAAATCAACAAAAATCTACAACTTTTTCCAAAATCAAGCCAACCTATATTTTCTGTAAAAATAAACACAAAAATACAAAAAGACCATAAAAAGTCAAATTGAGAACACACAAAGTTCCATGTTTTTGGCATCAAATGTGCTATATTTTGACAGCACATCAACTGTTTGGGCTGACTAATACCCCGGCTACTTTCTGCAACTTAATGAATAATGCTTTTTATGATTATCTTGATGACTTTGTAGCAGTCTACTTATATAACATAGTCATATATAGTAGAACTCTAGAAGACCATTTTTTGCATTTGAGGAAGGTGTTGCAAAGACTTACAGAATACCAAATCTATGTCAAATTTTAAAAATTTTCTGTTTTTAACTGCATCCTCGCACCATCCCACCAATCGCCCCTCCAAAAAAAATTTAAAATTTATTTTAGAAAATATTCAAAGTATGATATATTTTCAATTAAAAATATTTTCTATTCTCTAGCCAAACATAAAAGATATTTTTAAAAAGTATTTTCATTCACTACCCATATAATAAAAATATTTTTTCAAAAAATACTTTCCGCTCACCAACCAAATATCAAAAAATAGTTGGAAATCAACTTACTTTCTATGAAAAACATTTTTCTCCACACCAAACACAACCTAGAAGAATTAAAAACTTAATTTATCTCATTCATTAAAACTTTGTCTAGTATATATTATTGTTGTTTGAGAAAATCAACCCAACACCTTTTTATACTTAATTTGAATTATAGATTGAATATATTCTTTTTCACTTTTTTCTTCAAGAACACACAAAGGAGAGTAAGAATTTTAAATTTTCAACTTTTTCAATTTTTCGAAAAATCACCTCAAATTTCAATAGTAGCATTCCTCTGAGTTAGAAGATAGAATCAAAAAGTATTAGGGAAAATGTTCTTAAAAAATACAAAAACTAATCCCAAACTTTTGAAAATCTTTTTTATGAATAGTCTTATTATTGTTTTCTATGCTAGATCTTTATTTTGTACAATTTTTGGGTCTATGTAAAATTGCAAGTGATTCTGAGTTACTGGTAAGAATTCTTCCATTAAAGGAGGTTGAAGTTTTGAAAAATCGAAGAAATAGGAAGTGTATTTTTGACTTAGGTTGAATTAGAGCTCAAATGATATTAGGTTTGGGTATTAAGCTTGGAAGGACGCCACTACTGAAATTTGAGGTGATTCAAAAAGATTGAAGAAGTTGAAAATTTGGAGTTCTTAGTGTTCTTTATATATTCTTGAGGAAGGAAGAAATAAACTATATTTGATCCAAAATCAAAATTGAGAAGCAGTAAAAGTTGTTTGGGTAGTTTTGCAAAGTCAGAGTTAAAAAGTTAATTGCATAAATGAACTTTTCTCAAACGACATGTAGTGACCCTCTAGGTCATTTTTGTGTTTCCGCAGGTATCTCATTGGTTGGAGTATTTCTATAGCGACCCCTGGACATCTAGGACTTGCTAGTACTGATGGTGCGGTTGTCAGGTTATTCATTTGTTAAATATGTAGTTTTCCGTTTTAGAAGGGCAATTATAATCCAAAAATGAACTTTTAGGTAAATTACTAATAAGCCTTGGAATAGAATTCTAACAGTTCCATTAGTTTAAGAATGGACAACATGTATGTTTGACTTAAGACATGAGGCTTTCGGTGGGAGTTTAAAATACTTTTGGTAAATTCAGTTCAGAAAAAAGCTAAAAGTTTACTTTAGTCAATAACTTCGGAAAACTTGTCTGAATGATAACTGATAGTGATCAGCTCCAGAACGTCGAGTTTGTTCTAAAATGACCCTTCATTTGGTGCCGGGGACTTCTAGATGCGATTTGAATCCCTCGTTTCTTTTCATTAAAACTGGATATAAGGAAGTGAGACCAACATTAGCTCGTAATGACCTCCAATGGGAATTACATCTGCATCATTTGATTCGTAATGTCAAAATTAGTGGCTAACATAGTTCATTTATGAAAATATAATTTCAAATGAGCCTAAAACATCAAAAAGAAAGGATTGGATGGTTACTGAAGTGGGGTGGTGATGTGGCTTAACCACATCACCTCATGTCGCAATGATGTGGTACTACCTACATATATGCCTTATTTCCAAGAAGTTATTCATATATTTCTCTCAACTTTACACTTCATTTTAAAGTCATTTTTCATCTGATTCTAGTGATTTAAAAGGCTAAATTACTTAGAATTCTGAGAACATAATAGAGGTATTGAAAATCGATTCTGGCTCATTGTTCGAGGTAATTTTCATTTTTCTGGGGATGGTTGTGTTATATTGTATTAGAAACTTCAGAATGCGATAACTTTGTCGTCCGGAATCAAATTTTAGTCTAAATTGAAGAGTTTTTTGAGAAGGACATTGTGGTACTTTGGATTCTCTAGATTTTATTTAGTTTTGAGGTAGATTTTGCTAGTTTACTAATTATATAGTCAAATCTTATTAAAAATTTTGGAATACGATAATCGACTTTTTCTTATAAGAATTTAGTGAAATCTTAGTCTAAATTGAAGGATTTTTTGAGCCTAACATCGTGGTACATTTGAATTATGCTTATTTTACTGTATTCTGAAGAAATTTGATAAAGAAATGGTTGGAAACCTATGTTTTTTCGATAAGAAATGTTATTTAGTTTTTTGGGTTATTTTCTGTTGATCTAAGCCTCGTTTTTAGCTCCATTTTTAGCTACAGATTTAAGGAGGCATAGATGTTGTTTTACGAGGTTTAAGTTGGGATCAAATGTGAGCCTCATTTTCTCCCATTTTAGTCACAATTAGAGTGTTTCCCTCATTTCTCGAGATTTAGTACCTAAACTACTGTGTTAATATTGTGATCTATATTTTGATAACTAAGGAGCACTTCGAGGCGATTCGGAATAGAAAAGTTCATGGGGACTGAGCCAGAGTACTTGTATTCAACTTCTAGGTAGACTAGGCTTCCCTGTCTCCTAGGCTGGAGGTACAAATGGGCAACACGTCGAGTAATTGATTTTGATGATGAGTTTTTCAAGTGTTTCATACAGGATGAAACAACTAAGAGATTCATTTACCGAGTCCTATTAGTTCATAAAGGACCAATATTGAAGTTTAGACTCCAAAGTGGTATTTTTATGAGTTGTCCTAATATTGATCATTAGATGAACTTCTTATCAAAGAAAAATGTCCAAGAATTCACCCTTCATGTTATCATTGAAAAAAGAGCATTTACCTCATCATCTTTTCACATTCCAGTAACTAAGGTACTTGAAACTTGACCATTGCTTGTTGCTCCCTCCACTCAGTTTCAAAGAGTTGAGGAAGCTCATTAATCTCGATCCTATGCGTGTCACTTTTGTTCCATCAAAATTCACAAATCTCATCTCTTAAAGCCCGTTTCTTGAACGATTGAGGTTGCCTTACTGTACAAACTTTGATATCCTTGAAATGATTGAGGTTGGTTGACTGCACAAGCTATGCTCTGTCTGTCTAATATTATGCAGTATAAAGACGCTTGACTAAATTTTTAACCATAAACTATGCCTTTAGTAGTAGTGGTCCCTGACTTATTATGTTTTCTATTTTTAGCCCCTCGGGTTATACAATTTTACACTTTTACTCTTTAGTTAAATTAAATGTGTAGTTTTGTCCATAAAGTCCAATCCCAATCATACTCATACAGTGTGTGAAGCTTCAAAGAGTTCGTATGATCATGTTTACTGCCACTGGTCTCAAGATAGAAATGGAATTTATGAAGTTTATATTGGCATCTGCACTTGTACTTTAGTAGATCAGCACTTGGAATTTCAAGTGTTACCTTTCTCGTTTGAGTAAACAAAAGATCAGTTAGATGAAAGAATTCTACACAGCATCACCCAACGTCAAATTCTTATTTAAAGAAGTTGAGTTGGAAGATCTCACACCATATGAATCCCATGAAGAGGTCATGGAATGCCATGATTTTGCTTACATAGTACTCTATTTTTTTGTAGCACTTTGTGAGCTTTCGTTTGCCTATTGTGATATGTCTGTCTAATATCATGTAGTGTAGTAAGTTTTAAGTATAAACTATGCCTTTACTAGTAGTGGTCACTGACTTATTATGTTATTCTAGTTTTTGCCACCCAGGTTATACAATTTTGCACTTTTACTCTTTAATTAACTTTTTAATGCAATGCACTTGAATTTTTCTTAGGGTTGGTTTAATATTTTTTAGAGTCATCTTTAGTGATAATGTGTTTGTTTAGCATAAGCATTGACACTAGTTGATCCTATTGATGACAAAATTGAATTCTTGCAATAACACTTTGTGTGCACTTATTGTTAACACTAGTTGATCCTGTTGATAACAAAATTGGTTTTCTAGCAAGATTGATTTGTGTGCACCTAGTGTTAATATTAGTTGATCCTATTGATAAAAAATGATTTACTTGCAAGATTGGTTTATTTTAACCTAGTGTCAACATTTTGCCTTAATTTGGTGCTAATGTGTTTGTTCTGCATAAGCGACAACACTTATATTTTATTTGATGATAATGTATTTATTTTGCACAAATGACAACACTTAGGAGCCACTTGGTAGGAAGTATTAGGACAAATATCCATGTATTGGAGTAAGGTATTGGTTAATATTATGTATGGTATGATTTTTGGATCGATGTATAACTAATACATGTATTAGTTAATACCACATACATGGTATTAACTAATACCTTCCATATGGTGGTATTAACTAATACGTTGGATTTAATACCGTGGATTTGTCACGACCCGGACATATGGTCTGGGAGGGACATGGCGAATGGGAACTTGAGAGTCCCTAAATAACCCTCAAAGTATACATATTCACATCATCAATTTGGAAGCGTAAACGACTAGTAAACACATAGTTCTAAAGGATGGGAAAGTAGGACTTACGCTATGGGGGTGTCATAAGGGAAAGAAGTAGCATGGATTCACATAACATGTAGCACATACTACTAAGGGGCGGGTAAGTATGACTTACTCTATGAGGGCAATTTGGGACTTACGATCTTTAACATATAATCATATTATAATACTCGTAGAGAATCCACATAACGATAACCAATAAGAGCCATATCAATAAACATAATCTCCCAATACAATACTTAACATATAAATGTAGAAGAGTTTACAAGATTTGTGAGTATGCCTCTAACATATGGAATTAAAGGGGGGCCAAGATATGTCTCTAGATCACCCTCAATGTAAGATAGCATAAATGGAAGAAATATAAGGTAGATGGATGTTAGCTTATCCTTGGAAGATGGGACTCACCATAACAACTTCCTAAAATCCGACTAGCCATCAAATGGTGGATGAACATAACCTCTGGTCCCTATATGGTTAGATCATGTAGGCAAAAAGTATATGTTAGTAATTTTTGATGTGCTAAGTATGCGGGCATGCAATGCATATGAACTCATTAAACGTGCACTCGATGTTAGATGACAAGGGCACACATATAGAAAGAAGCATATATACAAGTAAGAATAATATATCAATATGCCATAAAATTCATGATGCATGAAATGCGATATTCTTCCAAATATAGAGGGGATGTTACTTTCCTTAGGTAGACCTTACTCCTTCTTACGGGAACACCACCCATTTCGGAGAAGCAACATCACCTTACAAGAACACAAACCATTTCGGAAAGGATTTCCATGCTCATGCACTCAACTTATGGGAACAACACCCATTTTGTGGAGTACCTTACCTTATGGAAATAAAACCCATTTAATAAAGGATTTCCATAATGTCTGCTCACCTTATGGGAACAATACCCTTTTGGGAGAGTACCTTACCTTACGGGAACAACAACCATTTCAGAACGAATTTTCATAACATATCATAATCATCCAAAAGGGCATAAACATTTGATGTTAAGTAACCATCCCACAGGAGTACATATCTATATACAATGTTTTAATAGGAATATAAGTCATCGTCAAAACATCACAATGCATACTTAGGCTAAAAAGCCAAAACACACTTCATGCCCTACTTTCATGCATAGGAGTAGCCCATTCATAACCATACTTTCATCAAAATCATATTCATTAACATAATTGGGTCTTAGCCCACTTCATATC
>JAPFFP010047804.1:0-10168 GCA_026153255.1 Solanum medicagineum
TAAGGATGGAACTTGGGATTGAATGTTGGTCTTGGTGTCTAATCGACACCAGTCATGGCCCCGGGGTTGGGTCGTGACACTGGCGATTGGGGCTAGTTTGTGATATTCAGGGATTCATGGCGGCAGTTTCAGGCGTTGGTTCTTTGGCGGCTGACGATGGGGTTTTGGTGTTATTTAGGTGGCCGAAAATGGAGAAACAATGGGGCAATGGGGGGTCATTTTTGGAAATATTTTGCAGCAGCGTTTGGAGCTGATTTGCGGTGGAGTTTTGGACAAAGAGGATTGAAAGGGAGGAGAGGAGAGATAGGAAGAGATCGATTGGGGTGGCGGCTAGGGTTTTTTCTTGGAAGAGAGTAGGAAAGGGAATGGGACCGTAAAGTGAGGGAAAAAGCAAGAGCGGTGTGTGTTTTCTTGGAGAGGAAGAGAATAGATGGGTCCCATAAGACACGTGGGTCCCATTTTAAAAAGTAAAAGAAAAGGTAAAGGAAAAAGGGGAAAAAGAAAAAACGCATGGGGTCAGAGAATATATGGGTTTGAATTTTAAAATACACGAGGAACTAAATTAGATTTAATTGAAAGAAAATTTATATAACATCAAAAAATAAAATCTTCGTAAGAAATGTTAGAAACACACAAATATCTGAATTAGATTAAATATAAATAAAATACCTATTTTAATTAAATGACACTATAAAATGGACTATAGGCCGGACAAAATTGGGTGTCAACACAACCATGTCGAGGGGTTTGTACCTTGATAACCATGTTGAGCGGTTTGTACTCATCAACCATGTTGGGGGGTTTGTACCTCATCAACCATGTTGAGGGGTTTGTATCTCATCAACCAATTGAGGGGTTTGTACCTTATTTGCTAGGCCTTGGATATTCACTAATAGTGGTCTCTCCTTACACATGTATTATGTTATATATAAGCATGATTTTACTTCAAGCATCATTCATACATTACCATATTGTTATATGCTTATTCATTACGTATGTTATGAATTTCGTTTATGGTGCTTATCATTTGTTGCATTGCATCCTACATACTTAGTACATTCAAACGTACTAACGCATACTCTATGCCTACATGATGTCAACATGTAGGAACTGGAGTCCCACTTGATTATCCTCCTCCACGTGGCTAGTAAGATCTATCTCAAGCTAGTTAGTGAGTCCTCCATTCTGGGGACAATGATATCTCAAGCTAGTTAGTGAGTCCTCCATTCTGGGGACAATGACTACACTCTTATTCTCTGTGTTAAGACTCTCTTTTATTGATGTATGTTTCTTATTGACTATGAGGGTGACCCCGGTTGTATGTCTTGGCCCCCACTAAGTTCTATGTTTAGAGGTGTTGTTGGATAAGTTATGTATTATGCTTGAGTTTGACATATCTATGTTATTTAAGTATTAAACACTCTCTCCCTTAGTCCCAATTCCCATTGTTTATGTTTTCTCTTATGGTTTATTCTTGCTTCCGCAACCAAGGATGTGAAATAATATGCTAAGAGGCTTGTTTGGGGTCCCTTGGGATTCTCCATTCGTCGTGTCACGTTTAGGCCCTAGGCTTGGGTCGTGACAGAAAACTAAAGGGAGAGTATAGTAAAGTACCATGGAAGAAGACAATCTGCAACAATGCCGGCCAACCAAAATGGATCTTTATCCTATACCTCGCAATTCAAGGGATGTTGTATACAAAGGATAGGTTGGAGAGATGGGGAATAATCACAGAAACTACATGCAACATGTGTAATAATGCATCTGAGAGTCATCAACATTTATTCTTTGAATGCACTAAGTCGAGCAAAATCTGGACTAAAATGCTTCAATGGATGACAATCACAAGAAGTACCATAGGATGAGATGAAGAACTGGAATGGACAACACTGTAGGCATCAGGAAGAATACCAAAGGCAGTGGTATATAGAATGGCATTATCAGCAATAGTATATCATATATGGCAAGAAAGAAACAATATCATCTTCAAGAAGAAAAGACAAAGTACAAAGGCTATTATCAGAAAATATATACAAAAAATCCATAGCAGAAGTAGCATGTATCCTAGACTGGCACAACATATGCATAGTTTAGATTATTATCCATAGCTAGTGTAGGCAGAAAATCCTAAGAAAGACATAGCATCGAGCTCTGAGATTGAGGATATCCAAGTCTAGAGTTTCAAATTGTACAAGTTGATATATCGGGTAATGAAAACCAATTACCAAAAAGAAAAAAAAAATAGATAATTTGTGCATCGCAATTCCTAACTTATATTTGTTATTTATATGTTCTTTAATTAAATAATCTTATTAATTATGTATTTGAATAATTTTAAATTTTATTTTAAAATTTTAAAAATATTTTAATAACAACAAGTAAAACTCAAAACACTTTAGACATAATAGACATCATCATATTATAAAACAGTTGTTACACCAACTTGAATGCTACAATATTACTACTTATTTTTCATTATTTTTATTTTGAAGAGACAATGAAACTAATACTTATATACAAGTGACAGTTTGGCGAGCTTCTAGTCAATGTGCCTGCTTCATTAATAAGGGGAAATTTGGATTTTTTCAGTATTCTTCGCTTAATTTGTTTTTTAATTATATATTTATAATATACATATAAAATATTATAAATTACAATAATTAATAATTTAAAATATTTAAAAATTATGTAAATAACATTGACTCTCAAAATTCTACCTATGCCATACAAATTATTACTTATATATAAGCAGTAGTTTGAGAGATCTCATCAACGCGCTAGCTTCAGGGATAATTTGATCAGTTTTTGTATCCTTCTTTTGATTTATTTTTTAATTATATATTACAAAATAAGTAAAAAGTATTATAAATAACAATAGTTAAAATTTTAAAATATTTAAAATCACGTAAAAAAATATTTGTCTCTCGAAAATCCAGTTGTGTCACATGAGTTATGTAAAGTAACATAAAAATATTATAAATCACAATAATTAACAACTTACATATTTAAAAGACATAAAAATTTATTAGAGAATTTATGGAATAAATTAGGATAGAGGGAGTAACATAGATTATTTGAAAATTATGTAAAAATACTATCAATCATAATAATTATCAACTTAAAATATATATATAGGACATAATTATAATTGTCACATAAATTGGGGAAGAAAAATAATATATACTATTTGAAAATGATGTAAAAAGTACTATAAATAGCAATAATTAAAAAATTTAAAATTTTAAAAGTCATATAAAATTTGGTTGCCTGTCAATATTCCATCGGTACCGCATGAATTGGAATGCCGAAAGTAAAATATATTATTAAAAAATTACGTAAGAGGCACTATAAATGACAATAATTAATAAATTTAGAGCATCTAAATTCATATTAAAAATTTGGTTTGACTCTCCAAATCCTATCTATGATACATAAATAAAAATAAAAATAATATATAGTGGGACCATGCTAGCAGAGACTCTTATATCTAGTGATACTATATAAGAAAGGGAATAAGCATACACTGCTCCATCAATGTGTACACTTTCCCGTAATTATTATTAAATTGAGGGTTAATTTTGTCATTTAATGAATTTTACTTTATTATTTTATTTATTTGTTTTAATAAATAAAGACAAGTTTATTATTTTCATTCAATACTACTTTTATTATTAAATAACTATATATAAAATAATAGTAGTTTGTATTAAAATTTTAAATTATAATTGATAAATATAATTTAAAAAATTCTTATTAAAATTGATAAATATAATTTAAAAATTCTTATTAAAAGATTGATTTTGTCTTATAAAAATAATTAGTAAATAATTTTTGATAGAGCAAAATAAATTCAATTCGCTAAAAAAAATAAAGAATAATTAGTCAAGCAACTTTACAAATTAGTTCTATAAAATATTTATAACACTATTATATAAAAAAATTACATTTTAACTATTTAGCATAAATGAGATTCTTCGTAGTAGATTATGTATAGAAGAAAAACAATTGGTAAAGAAAAAAAATGAAGGATAAAGAATTAAAAAAGATATGAGTCCATTAATGTTTTGTAAAACCAAAAAGTTTTGTAACAAATACTTTCTAAAATTCAACAACTTTGTTTTAAAATTTTTTACCTTTATTTTGAAAAGAAAATGCTATCATGATCTTTTTGATCTTTGTGGCCATTTTGTGCCAAATTTTCGAGGCCAAATAACATTTCTCTTACAAATTTTAGTACAAGTTTTAGTTTTGCCTAAATTTTTTTAGCTGAAATAGCCGAAAAAGAATGACATTCTTTTTCTTCATTTCTCTCTCTTCATTAATTTCTATTCATTTCTCTTTCTACCATCAATATTTTTTCTCTCTTCTATTAATTTGTACAACATTTTCTTTTCTTCCATCAATTTTTTCAACTTTCTCCCTCCTAATAATTTTCAACCGCTCCCATCACTTTTTGCAACTTTTTTTCTCTCCATTACCTTTTTCAATTTTCTCTCCTAATAAATTCTCAATGATTCCAACCTTCATCACAAGATCATTTATATGTTAAATTTTTGTTATAAGAATACATATATAATGACTTTATAACGCAATTTTTATATATTAACAATAAACTAATTTAGTGAGTTGTTGAATGCTAAAATTCGAGTATAATATTTTTTGATATTTTAATTAAAAAAATAAATATAAACGATAATGGTAATACATTTTTAATTCAATATATTAAACATATTATGTCACGACCAAGCCTAGGGCCTAGACATGACATGGCGAATGGGAACCCAAATGGACCCCAAACAAGCCTCTTACCATATCATATGCACATCCTTGGTTGCGGAAGCAAAATATAAAACAACATGAGACAAACAATTCTAAGGGAAAAGGAACTTGGGACTTCCATCTCATCACCAACATTCAATAAGCCTAGAGGGAAATAGAGGACTAAGAGAAGTCTTTCATAATAACATAATCATAATGGGAGTCAAGCATAATACATAAATAATCATATCCAATAACACCTCTAATATGAATGGAGCGGGGGCCAAGACATCTCCCGGGCTCACCCTCAAGAGATAAATAACCAAAATTAGACAAGTCTTCTCATTAGCATGAAAGTAAGATAGATATTGTCCCCAGATTTGAGGATTCACCTAAAGCTAACTTCAAATGGTTCGACTAGCCACGTGGAGGAGGATGATCAATAGGAGCTCCGATCTCTACATGGTGAGATCACATAGGCATAAAGTATGCGTTAGTACTTGGAATGAACTAAGTATGTGGAGTGCAATGCAACAAGGATCATAAGCCATTATAATCAAGATGCATAATTATAATCGTAGACATGAACTCAATATGACATGTATAATCAATGCTTAGGTTAAAACATGCTTGAAAATAATCATACTTGCACAACTTGTTTAACACAACAAAGTGGCATGAGTAGCTCATCCAAATACCCTGTGTCACGCCCCGGGGGTACCCTGGACGTAACTGACACTCAGAGACTATTGCTAGCCCCTGAGCGAATCACCTGGCCTCATCACATCCATTCAATCGTATATCAGTGGAAGACATTAGAATTAAAAATCAAATAATAGCGACTATTCTATCTCATCACATCTAAATCAGGAATAAAGGACATAGGTAACAAGATCAGTCATTAACGTCCATCACCTAAAATGAAATTAAAGGAACTTAGTTTTAAAAAAGGGGGAAGGACCCCTACATCAAAACATCATCTCTATGTCTATGTCAATGAAGCCTATATCTCAGTTAGTCTAAGAAGGTACCATGACAGGCCATCTCTACCACAAACTCAGAATGACTCGAAAATGTAAGAAAATGAAATAAAAGACATCCTCCGAATGCCGGGGAGGACTCACCAAGTCTCTAGAGCTAGAAATTTGTCATGCCCCAAGAGGGTACCCATGTCGTGGCCGTTACTCGGAGACCATTGCTAGGCTTCGATAGAACCACTTGGCCTCATCGTCATATCAAATTCAACAGCGAAAGAATAAATCAGTAAATAAGTAATAAAGATGAACATATATACATATAGAAATAACTCTACTGTATCATAGTATCAATGGAAATAGGTTAGATACAAAGACTTATCCAAAACCTTTACTCAAATGTCTATGAAGCCTCTACTTATCAGTCTAGAAATGTGCCATGATAGGCCATGGACACTTTAATCAAAGAAAGAAAAATATTCAAAATAATGAAAGATAAAAGGGCTCCTCCGAGATACTAGGAGGTCACCAAACTCGAGGGATGTACTAATCTGGACCTCAATGTGCGCGTGTTCAAGCCCTCTATCTGTTATATCTACATTATAAAATAATGTAGGCCCGAAATAGACGTCAGTACATGGAATATACTGGTATGTAAAATGGCTCAATAAAATAAGGCTCAACTTATATATCTCAACTTAACAACTCATGCTCAACTAAATGTATGTACATTTGAATTAAATCATGCTTTAAAAATATGTATATGATAGATAGACTCACTTTGAAATATCATCCTCAATCAAGGTCGCTTGGGAGTTTCTCTTAACCAACATCCTCATCCCACCACCTTAAGTTAGGTGATGCACAACGAATCAACATCATTGCCATGCCCGCCCTTAATTTGCCACTGAAAAGGGCAACTAATTCTCTCTTGGATCCATAATAAATGTCCACTTGCGGGACAGGAGTCATCAGACTAGCTGTAACGACTATCCTATGTTGACAAGTAGTTCTGTGGGTTAAAGTAGAACTATACTTGCTTCCCGCTCGGTGCTCGATACTTCTTTCAAGACTAAATCATGCTCAACTCATCAATTAAGTCATCATTGACTCATCATCATCATAACTCAACTCACCATCATCTCATCATTATCTCATCATCAACTCATCACTCAACGCAATAATTCAACCAATCAACGCAAATGATTAACTCGGCTTAGACTCAAACGATCATTTAGACTCATTCAATCAACTCGTCATACAATATATCAAGACATCATATATCATAATGTATGTGACTCAACGCAACATACTCCTCACGCTCATCTATACTCAAGTTACTCAACTCAATGTACATCAAACCATTCAATTCAATATACTCAATTTACCCAACTCTCCATATGCTCAATTTATGCATAAAATTCCATAGAAACATGTAAATCAGGATGAAAAAATTACATGTTTATATCTCCCATTCACGCTTATGAAAACATAGGAATTATCTCATTTAATGTAGTATAAAATAAGATCTCATGATGAATATAAAGATATAGCGTTAAAATAGAAGAAATTTCTCAAAAATCTCAACTCTTCTCAATTCTTGACTCAAGATAATGGAAAAGAGTGTGTGAAGAAAGAAATACACACTTTGTTAAGCCTTACATACCTAGGAGTGTAGAATCTTGAAGTATCTTGGAAGAAATTGGAAGATTTCGCAAGTTCTCCTTCAAACCCTAGCCCTCTTCCTCTCCTTCAATGCTTTAGAGAGGACATTTCAACACCAAAGAGGCCATCTGATATGTTTTGGGGTTGACTTAGGTATACAAACGTTGACCCTAGGCTTAGGAATGATGGGAAAGGACAAAAATAACCTTCCTTAAAAAGCTTTCAAAAGTGGCCTACGGGCCACCTTACGACTCATAGCGGGTTCTACGACTCGTAGGAATCCTCTCGTAAACTTTTGGCCCGATTGCTTGGAGTCTCTGGAACTTGCTACGAGCCCACTCTATGACTTGTAGCCCATGCTATGACTCGTAGAAGGTGGTTATAAAGTTTGGGGCTTAAATCTGCAGTTTTTAACATTTTCTACGAGTTGCATATACGGGTCGTAGTCCAAATTACGACACGTAACTGGATCTCGTAGGTGCAACTCTGCACTGATAGTCTTCAGTAAAATGGCCACGACTTTTGACTCTGAACTCGAAATAAGGTGAAACCGATTGCGTTGGAAAGCTAACTCAAAGGGCTTTCTTTTGACATGTTGTAAGTCATCCAGTTCATTGTGTGATAAAAGTTATGATCATTTAAAGTTGACCGTATCACAATCCAATATTTAAAACTCAATTTATAAAAAGGTCTTGAACTCGTCTAAGTACTAGAGGACTCTTATGACGCTAATACACTTCCCACATATAGAAATGAAGCTTGAAATATAGGTACATATGAGGATAGATTTATGAGGTGTCACAATATCTCCCCTTTGGGATCATTCGTCCTCAAATGATGGGTAACTAGAGATTTTGGGCAAGGCACGAATTTACTTGTGGACTCTAACATTCAATTAGCTCTCATCTCACTCGTCCAATCAATAAAGCAAGAAGTTTAGCAAGTAAATGATTAAACAATCAATGCATCACATCAATCCTCACTCAGACTCTAGAACTCCATCGTACAGAGAACAAAAGAAAGACTCAAGGAATAGGAAGTTGAAGAATTTTAGAGGAAGAATACTTACCATTAACTCTCATCATCGGTATGCTGGAATAAGTGAGGATATTTGGCCTTCATATCCTCCTCTGCTTCCCGAGTAGCTTCTTCTACAAATTGGTTCCTCCACAATACTTTGACGGATACAATCTCTTTGTTTCTCAATTTTCAAACGTGATGATCAAGGACTTGGACAGGGATCTTCTCATAACACAGACGGGCTCTCACTCCAATACTCTCAACAGGCACTACCAACTGTGGATCTCCCAAACACTTCTTAAGCATAGAAATGTGGAAACCAGGTGGTTGGCTTCTAACTCTTGGGGTAATTCTAACTCATAAGCCACATTGCCCACTCTTTTTATGACATGATAAGAGACAATGTACTTCTGACTCAACTTTCCTTTCTTTCTGAACCTCATCACACCCTTCATGGATGACACTTTCAAATACACCCAATCATTGACCTCAAACTCTAAATCTCTTCTTGTGACATCTCTGTAGGATTTCTGTCTACTCTGTGCAGTCATCAACCTTTCTCGAATGATTTTCACCTTTTCCATAGCTTGGTGAACCAAGTCTGGCCCAATCAACTCTGCTTCACCTACTTCAAACCATACAATTGGCGACCTACACCTCTTCCCATTGAGTGCCTTATATAGGGCCATCTGAATGCTAGAGTGGAAGCTATTGTTGTAGGCAAACTCTATCAAAGGTAAGTGGTCATCCCAATATTACCCTTAAAATCTATCACGTAAGCTCTCAACATATCTTTTAATGTCTGAATAGTTCGTTCTGCCTGGCCATCCATCTGAGGGTGGAAAGCTATGCTAAGGAGCACCTTCGTACCCAAACCCTTACGAAATGACTTCCAAAACTAGGCGGTGAATTGAGCTCCTCTATATGAGATGATGGACAAAAGGACCCCATGCAACATAACAATCTCCCTTATATACAACTGGGCATAGTCTTCTGCAATGTCAGTCGTCTTGATCGCCAAGAAGTGAGCTGACTTAGTCGTTTGATGAACTATCACCCATACAGAGTCATGCTATCTACTAGACCTCGGTAAACTGGTAACAAAGTCCTCATTGATCATCTGCCATTTCCATTCTGAAATCATAAAGTTCTGAGCTACTTCATATGGTCTTTAATGTTCAACTTTACTTGTTGACAGTTTGGACACTTAGAAACAAACTTGGCAATGTCTCTCTTTATTCCGCTCCACCAGTAAATTTCCCTCAAGTCATGGTATATCTTAGTAGACCCTAAGTGTATGGAATATCTTGAACTGTGGGCCTCTGCCATGATCCTTTCTCAACCCTTCAACATTTGGGACACACAATCTGCCTTGATACCTCAACACTCTATCTCCTCCTTTGGCGAAAGCTAACATATTCTGCTTATGCACATCATCCTTCAATTGTAATGGGATTGGATCTTGATCTTGTTTCTCCTTCACCTCCACTATTAGGGATGATGCAGATCCATTGTGCACATGAACTCTTCCTTTACCTGACTCATCTAGTTGGACGCCTAGTCGTGCTAGTCTATGAACCTCCTTGGCTAATTCTCTCTTCTCCTCCTCCACATAGGTAGTAATTCCCATGGATAATCTGCTAAGAGCATCAGCAACCACGTTAGCTTTACCTCGACGGTAGAGAATGCTCATGTCGTAGTCTTTAAGCAAATCAAGCCATCTCTCCTGCCTCAAATTAAGCTCTTTCTGG
>JAPFFP010047805.1:0-10167 GCA_026153255.1 Solanum medicagineum
TTATGACTTAATTGCAACGAAAGGCTTTGGATGGAACTGAAAGGTCATCGACTACTCTTATTCTTTCTTTAGACAGAACCATGTCATTTTATTCGAGCATTTTTGAGTTATTATTATTCTATATATATATATATATATATATATATCTGTTTCACTCAGCTTTTTTACGTACCGTAGATTCCACGTACTGACGTCCATTTGGGCCTGTATCTTTTAATGTTGCAAAGACAGGTGTTAGAGATCATTAGCAGGCGCATCTTTAAGGATCTAATCGCATCCAGTTGATTGGTGAGTCCTCCCTTACTTCTTGATGATGCTCATTTAGATTTCATCTAGCTTGAGTTAGTACTTTATTTCCTTTGATTTGGGTAGCCATGGCCTATCATGGGTGCCATCTTGATAGCTTAGTTAGAGGCTTTATAAACTAGATTTGGGATTGATGACTTGGATACTATTTGACTAGTATCTTTCATACTAGTCCTGTTGGTTTATTATAATTGTCTTTATTTGAGATTATTTACTTTATTCATCTTTGTTCTTCTACTGATATGATAATTGTTGATTGAATGAATATGATGAGGCCAAGTAGTTCGCTTAGGGGTGAACAATAGTCCCTGAGTGCCAGCCACGTCAGGGCACCCTTTCGAGGCATGACAAACTTGGTATCAGAGCACAGAGTTCAAGAGTCCTAGGGAGTTTATAAAGCTGTGCCTAGTAGAGTATTGTTTATGGGTGTGATGTGCACCACACTTTTTAAGAAGGAGGCTATAGGACATTAGGAAGGGTCACACTTCTTTTATATTCTGACTCGTATAATACAATTACACTCCATGAAAGCTCTTTTCAAATCCATGCATTAAATATTTGCAGAACTGAGACCATGCCTCCAAGAAGAGTTGTTAGAGAAAGAGGGTGTCAGTCTAGATAGAATGTTAACCAACCTAAGCCCTAGAATAATGATAAGCTCTTAGCGTTAGATGTCCTTGAATAGACACCACAAGCTGACACCTTGAATGCTGAGCTCCGCCAGGCTATCTAGACTTTTGCCCAGGCTGTGAAAGCACCTACAACCAGACAAAGAGCGAGTAGACAAGATGTGCAGGACACATCCAGAGTTTGACAGTTCTTGAGGTTGAACCTACCCAAGTTCATGGGGTCGACACCCAGTGAGGATCCCGAGAACTACAATGATGAACAACAAAACATGTTTCAGGTGATGCATGTGATCGAAATTAATAGGGTTGAGTTGGCTGCCTACCAGCTCAAGGGTATTTCCAGGTGGTGGTATGACTATTAGAAATAGAATCGAGGAGAGGATTCGCTAGTTCTGACTTGGCCAATATTTGAGGAAGCTTTCTTGGGGTGCTCCTTTTTTAGAGAGCTAAAGGAGGCCAAGGTAAGAGAGTTCTTAAATTTAAAACAGGGCTCTATGATGGTAAAGGAATATGGTCCTATGTTCATGCAGTTGTCTCGCTATCCTCCTGAGATGGCTGCAGACATGGGAAGCTGAATGGGTTTGTACATTGATGGGTTGAACAAGTGGCCAATGAAGATATAAAAGGAGCTATGCTTGTGAGCGTCATGGACATAGGCATATTGATGGTCTATGTGCAATAGGCTAGTGAGGAAAGGCAATATGATAGGGTGGAAAACAAAAATAAGAGGGCTAAAACCTCCAGCTATGAGGTTTGGAAGAGAGAAAATATGAATGGAAGAAAGTTTCAGTCCAGGCAAACGCTTTCATCTGCTAGTTCACCGGCACCCAAAAATTGGAGTAAGCAAAAGTCTAAGAATTTCAGAGCCTAGGGATCTCATTTAGAGGCCAGTGTCACTCTATGTTCACAAGGTAAACCACAATGTGGGAAGTGTGGCAAACTACACTTATGTTAGTACCATAAGGGAGAAGATGCATGCTACATGTGTGGAAAAATAGGTCATTTTCAGAGAGATTGTCCAAAGTATGCTGACAAGTCAAAATCTTCTCTACTAGTACTACTAGTTAGAGGAAATTAGTGCAGTGTTACTTTTGGCGCAAGCAAGCCCACAAATCATTTTTACTCCGTGGGTAATCGCTAAGATTAGGAAAACTCCCCAGATGTTATGACGGGCATGATTTGAGTCTTTACTCTTAATTGCAATGTTTTGATGGATCTTAATGCCATACTGAATTTTTTGTCTCCTTATGAGGCTATTAGATTTGATAGATCTCATGAGTGTCTTCTTTAACCCTTTGATGTTTCTACTCCGATTTGGGTCTATTCTAGCTAAAAGAATCAATAGAGACTGTGTAGTGTCTATCCATCACAAGGATACTCTTACTGATTTGATTGAGTTTCAAATGGTTGACTTCGATGTGATTATTGGCATAGACTGGATTCACACCTATTATGCCTCTGTTGATTGTAGGACCAGTATTGTCAAATTCTAATTTCCAAATGAGCCTGTCATAGAGTAGGAGGGTGACTTTATTGTGCCTAAGGGTAAGTTTATTTTCGACTTTAAGGCCAGAAAGTGAATCTCAAACGAATGCATCTACCATTTTGTGCAAGTCATGTCTGGCAATATTGAGCCTCTTGTTGTTGAGTCTCTTCGATTGTGAATGGGTTTCCTGAAGTATTTCCTAAGGATCTTCCTAGAGTCTCTCCCTATAGGGAGATTGACTTCGGAATTGATGTTTTTCCTAACACCCAGCCTATCTCTATTCCACTAAATAGAATGGCAACTAGAGAGTTAAAAGAACTGAAAGAGCAATTGAAAGATCTCTTGAATAAGGGATTTATTAGGCTGAGTGTCTCTCTGTGGAGCGCTCCTATCTTATTCGTTTGAAAGAAAGATGGTTCCCTCAAAATATGCATAGCTTATCATCAATTAAAGATGGTGACCATTAAGAACAAACATCACATTCCAAGAATCGACGACTTGTTTGACAAACCTCAGGGTGCTAGTGTTTTCTCCAAGATAGACCTCAGATCAGGCTATCTCTAGTAGAAAATGAGAGAATGTGACATCTCAAAGATGGCTTTTCGAACCTGATATGGTCACTTTGAGTTTTTGCAAAAATCTTTTGGATTGACCAATGCTTCTGCAGCCTTCATGAACTTGATGAATAGTGTAATCAAATATTATTTTGACATGTTCATGATCATGTTTATCAATGATATTTTTGTGTATTCCAGAGATGATGAGGAGCATGCTAATCACTTTAGAATCCCTTTGCAAGAACTTAAGGATCATGAGTTATATGCAAAGTTTCTAAAGTATGAGTTTTGTCTCAAATCTTTAGCATTCATAGGCCATGTGGTTTCAAGCAATGGCATACGAGTGGACACTCAAAAGATTGAGATGGTCAAGAATTAGACCAGAGATATTTTAAAGGATTTTCTTCCATATCAGCACCATTGACTAGAATGACTTAGAAGAAGGTCAAGTTTCAATGGTATGATGAGTGCGAGAAGAGTTTTGAAGAGTTGACAATAAGGTTAACTAGTGCCCCAGTATTGACCTTCCCTGAAGAAGCTGACGAGTTTGTTATTTATTGTGATGCCTCAAAAGATAGGATTGGGATGTCTATTAAGACAAAAGGATAAAGTTGTTGCTTATGCTTCTAAGAAACTCAAATTTCATAAAAGGCGTTATCCCACACATGACTTAGAATTAGCGGCGGTGGTGTGAGCCCTCAAACTATGGCGCTACTATCTCTATGAAGCGTATGTCAATGCGTTCACAGACCATAAGATCCTTCAATATGTTTTCACTCAGAAGGAGCTTAATCTAAGGTAGAGTAGTTGGCTTGAATTACTCAGGGACTATGACATGAGCATCTTCTACCATCTTGGTAAAGGTTATGTGGTTGCTGATGCTTTTAGTAGGTTGTCACGGGGAGCATTGCTTTTTTGGGAGAAGGAGAAGAAGGAGTCTACTAAAGAGGTGCATAGACAATCACGATTGGGAGTTTAACTCGATGAATCTAGTGAAGGTTAGATTTTTGTGCATAATGGGTCTACATCATCCCTTGTAGTAGAGGTAAAGAAGAAGCAATACCATGATCCCATTTTACACTAATTGAAGGAAGATGTATGCAAGCAGAAAGTAATGGCTTTTGCCAAAGAAGGAGATGAAGTATTGAGGTACCAAGGCAAATTGTGTGTTCCAAAAGTTGATGGTATTCGACTGAGGGTCATGGCAGAGACCCATAATTCTAGATATTCCATTCACCCAGGGTCAACTAAGATATACCATGCGAGACAAATTTATTGGTAGAGTGGGATGAAGAAAGACATTGTCAAGTTTGTCTCCAAGTGCTTGAATTGCCAACAAGTGAAAGTGGAGCATGAAAAACCCTATGAAGTAGCTCCGAACTTTGAGATTCTGAAGTGGAAATGGGAGATAACTAAAATGGACTTCATCACAGGTCTATCGAGGTCTCGCAGATAGCACGATTCGATTTGGGTGATAGTTGACAAAATGACTAAATCTACTCACTTCTTGGCAGTAAAGATGACTAACACTATGGAGGATTATTCCCAACTATATATAAAAGAAATTGTCAGACTACATGGAGTCTCTTTATCTATCATCTCAAACAGTGGAGCCCAATTCACTGCCCAATTCTGGAAGTCCTTTCAGAAAAGTCTAGGATCAAAGGTAAACCTTAGCACCGCCTTCCATCATCACACTGTTAGTCAGGAAGAGCAGATGATATAGACTTGTGAAGATATGTTGAGGGCCTGCATCATTGATTTCAAAGGTAATTGGGATGACCATTTGCTTCTGATTGAGTTTGCTTACAACAATAGCTTCTATTCGAGCATCCTAATAACTCCTTATGAGGCTTTCTATAGTAGAAGATGTAGATCACTGGTCGGATGGTTCGAGGTAGTTGAAGTAGAGTTGATTAGGCCAAACTTAGCAGACCAGGCTACGAAGAAGGTAAAGATTATCCAATAAAGATTGAGAACTATAGAAAGTCGCCAAAAGTCTTACACTGATGTTAGAACGAAAGACGTTGCTTCTATAGAAGTGTTGTGGAGAAGTCAATCTGTCGAAGAGGCTACATGGGAATCTATAAAATACTCGCATCTATTAGTCCCTAATGATGAGAATGTCTAAGGTAATATCCTACTCTTAACTTTAGTTGACTTATTTATTCTTGAGTCAGAATAGCGATTGTCTAGATTATTGATTGTTTGAAGTTTTACTGGTTGATTGAGTATTGCGAGGGCTCTTGATTGTTATTCCTACTAGAGTCTATCCTTACTCTTTATTCAAGAATGAATGATCCCAAGGGGGAGATATTATGACACCCTATAACTATATTCTTACATGCCCCTATGTTTAAAGACTCATTCTTACATATGGGAAGTGTATTAGGGTCGTGAGGGATCTCTAGAACTTAGACGAGTTCAAACTTTTCTACAAATGGAGTTTCTAGTATTAGATTATTCAAGTATCAACGTTGAACATTCATAACTCTTAGAACACAAAGAATTAGATGGCGAAAGACCAACCAAATGAAAGCTCTTTTAATTAACTTTCCAACGCCACTAGTTTTACCGTATTTGGAGTTTGGAGTCAAAAGTTATAGCCGTTTTACTGAAAACTACCAAAGTAGTGAGGAAATATGAAACCGCTTTACGGGCCATGAAACAAAATACGGCCCGTCTGCTAACTCGTGGAAAAAGTCCTGAAAATCTACATTTTTGGTCCCACACTTTACGGATCAATCTACAGAAGGTGGAAACTTCTATGGGCCGTAGATTGGGCTCGTGGAATTGATCCATAGACCCCACTATTAGCCCAAATGTTTATGCAAGGGTCCTACAGGTCATGGAACATTCTATGGTCCATAGATGGGCTCGTGGATGACTTTTGGTAGAATTCTAGGGAAGGTTATTTTGGTCTTTTTCCACCCTTTCAAAGCCTATAACTAACATTTTTATGCCTAGATAAAGCCCTAAACATTTCATTTTAAAACTTTTAAAGTCAAAACACCCTCCCTCAAACGAAGAGCAAGATTCTAATGGAGAAAAGGGCTACGGTTTGAAGATAACCTTGAGAGTTTTCCCATGCTGTTTGAAGATTCAAAACTACCTGGTATGTAAGGCTACCCAAAATACGGATTATGTTCTTCCATATGCCCCATACCGTGAATTGATGGAGTTGTGAGTGAGTTTTCTCCAATGCATGTTTCTTCAAGGTTTTTCTTAAATTTTAATTTACTTCTACATAATCTTGCATGAATTACTATTTTTATGAATTAAATACTTAAAATAGATGATTTTTCCATAATACATTAACTCTAGCATGAATTCTTATTATCTTTACAAATTTCATTTAATTGAGTATGCAATAGTATGATTTTAGCCTAGAGTGCTTATGAAATCCGTAAATGTACTAACTCTACTTTTGCTTCCTGAATGCTATGAGTTAGTATGATGTATGATAGAGTCTCATGAGTCGAGAGCTGAACGTTAAAAGAATGTAACTAAAGACTCGATAGTGGATGTGATGATTTGAGTTGACAAATATCCAAATGCGACTACTTGATTGAGAATGATTGTATTATGAGCATTGAGTTTGGGTAGGAGTATTGAGCATCGAAATGAGTAAGCGTAAGCCTAACTCTAACTCATTAATTATTTGGCCAAATGTAGGAGAGGATTGACATCGTTAAATCAGATGTACCTCATGATAGGTCACTGAAACAATAGAGGACTTGGTTGATTGGGATCCATTATGGATCGATTCATTCTTTACCCTGGTAAGTACTGAATGGCTGTGACAAAATCAATGCAATTGTTATACAATCACTGGCTTATAAGTGATTGTTGTCAGATAAGAGAAACTCCTACACATACTGATAGTACTCTGACTTGATTACATCGGATTGATTTGGATGGTGTTGATTGGTCAGTGTCTACTCTTTATTCTTACTTTAGATAGAACCTTGTCATTTAATTGAGCATTTTTGAGTTATTATTATTCTACCTATATCTGTCTCACTCAACTATTTTACATACTCGTACATTCTATGTACTGACGTCCATTTGGGCCTACATCTTTTCATGATGCAGAGACAGGTGTTAGCGATCATCAGTAGGCAGATCGTTAAGGATCTAATCGCATCGAGTTGATTAGTGAGCCCTCCCATACTTCCTAATGATGCTCATTTAGATTTCATCTAGTTTGATTTAGTACTTCATTTCATTTGATTTGAGTAGCCATGGCCCATCATGGTACCTTCTAGACAGCTTAGTTAGAGGCTTCATAGACTATATTTGGGATTGATGACTTGGATATTGTCTGACTAGTTTGTTTCATACTGGTCTTGTTGATTTGTTATGATCGTCTATATTTGAGATTGTCCATATTTATTAATCTTTAGTCTTCCATTGATATGATAATTGTTGATTGAATGAATATGATGAGGTCAAGTGGTTCACTTGGGGGCTAGAAATAGTCTCTGAGTGCCAACCATGTCTATGGTACCCTCCTAGGGCATGACAAACTTGGTGTCAGAGCATAGAGTTGAAGAGTCCTAGGGAGTCTATGAAGCCATGAGTAGGAGAGTCTTTTTTATGGGTGTGATGTGTACTATACTTTATAAGCAAGAGGTTGTAGGACATTAGGAAGGATCATACTTCTTTCGTATTTTGACTCATGCTATACTGTTAAACTCTATGAAAGCTCTTTTCTTATTCGTACGTTATGCATTTGCAGAACTCCGACCATACCTCTAAGAAGAGCTGTTAGAGGAAGAGAGCATCCATCCAGATACAATGTTAACCAACATGAGCCCCAGTATCATGATGAGCCCATAGCCCCAGCCGTCCCTGAATAGCCACCACAAGCTGACGTCTCGAATGCTGAGCTCCGCCAGGCTCTCCAAACCTTGGCCCAGATTGTGACAACACCTTCTGCTAGATAAAAAGCAAATAGATAGGATGCGCAATACATATCCAATGTTCGAGAGTTCTTGAGGATGAACCTACCCAAGTTCATGGGGTTCACACCCAGTGAGGATCCTGAGAACTACATGGATGAACTACAGAAAGTGTTCCAGGTGATGCATGTGACCAAAGTTAATAGGGTTGATTTGCCTGCCTACTAGCTCAAGGGTGTTGCTAGGCTGTGGTATGACTATTGGAAGAAGAACCGAGGAGAATGTGCCCAAGTTAGGCAATGTTTGAGGAAGCTTCCTTGGGGCGCTTCTTTCAAAGAGTGCTAAAAAAGGCCAAGATAAGAGAGTTCTTGAACTTGAAACAAGGCTCTATGGCGGCAAAGGATTATGGTCTTAAGTTCATAGAGCTATCTCGCTATGCTCCTGAGATGGTTGTAGACATGACAAGTAGGATGGGTCTATATGATGATGGGTTGAACAAGTGGCCAACAAAAGATGAAAGAGGAGCTATGCTTGTGAGCGACATGGACATAGGCATATTGATGGTCTATGTGCAGCAGGATGATGAGGGAAAGAAATAAGATAGGAAGGAGAACAAAACCAAAAGGGCTAAAACGTCTAACAATGAGGTGAGAGGGAATGGGAATGGTAGCAAGTTTCAGTCAGGCCAATGCCTTTATCTGCCAGTGCATCGACACCCCAAAATTGGAATGAGCAGAAGTCTCTGAATTTCAGATCCAGGGATGTCATTTGCAGGCTAGTGTGACTCTAGGTTCACAAGGTAAGCTACCATATGGCAAGTATGGAAAACTACACTTGGGGAAGTGTCATGAGAGAGGAGATGAGTGCTACAAGTATGGTCAAATGGGTCATTTTCAGAGAGATTGTCCGAAGAGGGCTGACAAGGCCTAAACTTTTACACCAATACCACCAGCTAGAGGAAATCAAAGAGGTGTTACTTATGGGGCAAGCAGGCCCACAAATCATTTGTATGCCATGGGTTGTCACCATGATCAGGAAAAGTACCCAGATGTTGTGACGGGTACAATTCGAGTCTTGACTCTTGGTTCCTATATTTTGATGAATCCTGGTGCCACATTATCATTTGTGTCTCTCGATAAGGCTAGCAGATTTGATAGAACTCCTGAGTGTCTTCTTGAACCCTTTGATGTTTCTAGTCTGCACGGTGAGTCTATTCTAGTACACCAATCTATGGAGAAGGTAAAAATTATCCAAGAGAGATTGGGAACCATGCAGAGTCGCCAGAAGTCTTACAGTGATGTTAGAAAAAGGGAACTAGAGTTTGAAGTGAACGATTGCGTGTACTTGAAAGTGTCACCCATGAAAGGTGTGATAATATTCTAAAGAAGGGAAAGTTGAGTCCTCGAAACATTGGTCCCTACCAAATTGTGAAGAGTGTGGGAATCGTAGCTTATCAGTTGGAGCTACCACCAGAACTGGTAGCCATCCATCTGGCCTTTCACATTTCTATGGTTAAGAAATGTTTGGGAGATCCGTCCTTTTTTATGCCTATTGAAAGCATTGGAGTGAAGGATAGTTTGAGTTATGAAAAAATCTCCCAGATCATTGATCTTCAAGTTTACAAATTGAGAACTAAAGAGGTTGCTTCTGTAAAAGTGTTGTATAGAAGTCAATCCGTTGAAGAGGCTACATGGGAAGATGAAGAGGATATGAAGGATAAATACCCGCATCTATTCATGCCGAATAATGAGAATGTTGAAGGTAATATCCTACTCTTAAAATTGACTTGATTTGTTTATTCTTGAGTTTGAATAGCGATTGTCTAGATTGTTGATTTGTCGATAGTTTGATTGGTTGATTGAGTATTGATAGGAGTCTTGATTGTTATTCGTTTCTTAAATCTATCCTTACTCTTCATTCAAGGATGAATGATCCCAAGGGGGAGATATTGTGACACTTCATAATTCTATTCTCACATGCATCTATGTTTCAAGACTCATTCTTACATATGGGAAATGAATTAGGGTCATGAGGGACCTCTAGAATTTAGACGAGTTCAAAACATTCCTATAAATTCAGTTTCTAGTGTTAGATTATTCAAGGGTTAACTTTTAAGGATCGTAACTATTAGTACATAAAACATTAGATATCCTATGACCTACCAAACCAAAGCTCTATGAATTAGCTTTCTAATGCAACTTGTTTCACCTTATTTAGAGTGCAGATTCAAAACTTATGGTCGGTTACCTGAAGACTGCCAGAATAGTGAGGAAATACGAAACCCC
>JAPFFP010047806.1:0-10167 GCA_026153255.1 Solanum medicagineum
ATAGCCTCCCACGCCTGCAACCAAGGGTGGACATACACTGAGTGTCTTGACCCAAGCCTAGGGCCTAAATGTGACCGGCAAATGGGGAACCTGAAGGAACCCCAAACAAGCCTCATAGCATGTCATTACACATCGTTAGTCACAGATGAAATTAGAATGACAATAAGAGATAAATGTAAAGAAGGGGAATTTGGGACTAAGGATTAACTTCCATATCATAAACATCAAGAGTCAATAGAGTCAAGCTCATAGCATAGATGCATAACATGGCCAACAAACCTCTACTACATAGATAAGAGCAGGGCCAGGACAAAGCGAACGGGCTCACCCTAATAGTCAATACATAAGGCAAAGAGCGAAAGTCTTAATACATAGCAATATATCATAAGTAACGTCCCCGAAATGAAGGACTCACCAACAAGCTTGATAGAAGTCGTACTAGCAATGAGGAGGAGGATGATAAAGTGGTACACCGGTTCCTACATGGTGACATCATGTAGGCATAGAGTATACATTAGTATGTTTGAATGTACTAAGTATGTAGGATGTAATGCAACAATAGGTAGGTATCATAGACAAAATGCATAATCATAAGCAATGAATAGCAAACTAACAATATGACATGTATGAATGATGCTTGAAGTAAAACCATGCTTATATGAATCATAATACGAGTGTAAGGAGTGGCCATTATAATGCAAGCCAAGGCCTACCACCCCCATGGACAGGCGCATGAGGTACGAACCACTTCATGAGGTTGATGGAGTACAAACCCCCCACCGAGGTTGATGGAGTACAAACCTCCCACCGAGGTTGACAGAGTACAAACCCCCATCAAGGTTGATGTGTACCAACCCCCAACAAGGTTACTCAGGCCTACTACCCCCCGAGCTAGGCGACCAAGGTACCAACCACTTAATAGGTTACCCGAACCTACAACCCCCTAAGCTATGCTTGGTCATCTCCAGCAATGTATAGAGATAATATCATATATACATATATGCACTGCTTTCATCATTATACACATACATTCCTTTTCATCATCATTCCATCATCATTTCATCATCATTTAATCATCATAGTCATTCAACTCATAAGACATGAATAGGCCTTCAATTCCTCAAGAATCCATAACAGGACATTTTATCAAACACTTAGAGGGTATTGTAATGCTAGTGTAAAACTATGCAATTCAAGAGTGAAATCATGCTAGAGAAATCTGTGTAAAGAAATCATTAGATATGTAGTAACACCCTAAAATAATATACATCAAGAACCTTCATCAATCCTCACCATAGACTTTAGATTCATGGCTCCAAACATAGCAAACCAATCACAATTTCATAAATCTCAACATAGTGTGCTGTGATTTTCATATTAAATAAGACCAATGAGTAAATCTACTTTAAATCATGCAATTTTTAAGAAAAGGAAGCTTGGGCATCATGGGTGAAAGGAACCCATGAAAGAAACCCACATACATTAGCTTTGGAGATGAATTTAATGAAGATTGGAGATGGAGACTTGAAGCTTGAGAGGAAATCCTTAGTTCTGGAGTGGGTTTTGAGACTTGAGTTTAGTAGATAAAATATTGGCTAAGTGTTTGAATGAGTATTGGGGAATGTTTAGAATGATATGAGGGTGAAAATGGTTAAGTATGGGTATTTATACTATTGGGGACACTTAGGCCCAAGATTTCAAAGTCTTGGACTGCAAGAAAAATAACTGGACAAAAAAATATATATGTCCATGTCACGGACAGGATGTGAAAATGAATTCCTTCATCTGTGCGGCCTTGGCGCGTCCCGCCAGGGGCGCGAAAAGTTCTCTTGAAATCGCCACTTGGAAAATCGAAATTGCTAATCGTTTGTTCTAAAATAGGGGTTAGTCCCTTTTCCCCCTAATTTTGACCCCCTGAATGAGAATATGAAGTCAAATTTTCAATATCATGCACGGACTTTGAGATATATGGAAATTATAATTCCGGGCACTTTTGAGGCACATTTTCGGGACACCTTTTGTGGTCGTTTCGATATCTCCACCATGAGAACATTCGTCCCCGAATGTCAAAGAGACGTATATGAGATGCACAAACATGACATTTCAGCCCACATAGAGATGCAACAATGTACTTAAACATCATTTCAAAAACTTCATCATAAGTGTAAAATCATCATGAACTTATCAATTTAAACATGAACATATGCAATGACATGGGGCTGAACTTAAGACTTGAGATCAAATGAAGGACTTAGATCAAAACCTTAGACTTGAGTGGAGTGGAAAAGGTAAGGGTACCTACTTTGCATGTCCGCTTCGGCATCCCAAGTAGCACTCTCAACTTGTTGATTTCTCCAAAGGACCTTAACGGAAGCCACCTCCTTGTTTCTCAACCACTTCACTTGCCTATCCATAATCTGAACCAGAACCTCTTCATATGTCAAATTATCCTTAACAAAACCCACAGCATCAAGAGGCACAATGGCATTTGAATCACCCACACATTTCCTCAACATAGAAACATGGAACACCGGATGAACCAATTCCATCTCACTAGACAACCTCAACTCATACGCTACCTTGCCAAGCCTTCTTACGACCTCATAAGGACCAATATATCTTGGACTCAACTTTCCCTTCTTACCGAAACGGACCACACCCTTCATGGGTGAAACCTTTAGGTAGACCCAATCACTAATTTTGAATTCAAGGTCTCTTCTTCTCACATCAGCATAGAATGTTTGACAACTTTTAGCCTTATTCAACCTTTACCTAATCATCCTAACCTTCCCAAGAGTCTCCATAACAAGATCTAGTCCCAATAAAGCTATCTTACCAACCTCAAACCATCCGACCGGTGATTTACAACGTCTCCATAAAGATCCTCAATAGGAGCCATACCGATGCTAGAATGATAGCTATTGTTCTAGGCAAACTCAATCAATGGAAGATGATAGTCCCAACTACCTTTTAGCTCCAACACACATGCTCTAAGCATATCCACAAAAGATTTGATGGTTCTCTCGGCTTCGCCATCCGTTTGAGGGTGGAAGGCCGTAGAAAGCTTAACTCTAGTACCAAGACCCATTTGGAAGGACCTCCAAAAGTGTGAAGTGAATTGTGCCCCAAGATCTGATCCGATCGATAAAGGACCCCGTGCAACGTTACCAAGTCATGTATGTACAAACTTGTATAATCTTCAGCCCCAAATGTGGTCTTAACCAGTAGAAAGTGAGCCGATTTTGTCATCCTATCAACCACAAGCCAAATGGAATCAAAACCCTTTCTTGCCTTGGGCTACCCAACCACAAAATCCTTATTTTTCTCTTCCCACTTCCAAGTAGGAACCTTAATGTCTAGGGTTAGGCCAGCCGGCCTTTGATGTTCGACTTGATGACAAGTATGACAACCGGAAAATGAATTTGGCAATGAGCCTCTTCATTCCTCCCCACCAATACACATCCCTCAAGTCTCTATACATTTTGGTGGAACCAGGGTGGATAGAATAAGAAGAGTTATGGGCCTCATCAAGGATCCTTTCTATCAAACCATCAACACACAGTATAGACAACCTACCTTGGTACCTAAGGGCACTATCTCCCCCTTGGGAGAAAACGTGCACTTTGCCCTCTTTAACCAAGGCCTCCAATTCTAACAAGGAGGGATCAAAATCTTGTTTTTCCATCACTTTATCATCCAAATAAGACTTAGAACTATCAACAACAACCACACCACTATTACCATCCTCTTCCAACCTAACTCCTAATCTAGTCAACCGATGCACCTCCTCAGCCATCTCCTTCTCACTACCATCATTTTGTACTAGGCTACTCTTGGACACCCTACTCAAGGCACTGCCACCATATTTGCCTTACCCAGATGATAATGCACACTCATATCATAGTGCTTAAGAAGTTCTAACCATCTCCTTTGCCTCAAGTTGAGATCCTTTTGAGTGAAGACATATCGGAGGCTCTTATGATTAGTGAACACATCAACATGTACCCTATACAAGTCGTGGCACCAAATCTTTAATGCAAACACAATGGCAGCTAACTCTAGATCATGGGTAGGGTAGTTCCTTTCATGTACCGTGAGTTGTCTAGAAGCATAAGCTACGACTTTACCATTTTGCATCAACACACAACCCAAACCAACATAGGAAGCATCATAATACACCACAAATCCCTTAAGCCCATCCGATAGTGACAATATACTCGCGCTCAACCTGAAACTTTTGGGCAACAAAGGGGGTAACAAAAGAAAGAGTGGCACCCAAATCAATCAATATATACACATCAAAGTCAAAGATTTTCAACATACTGGTAACAACATCGGGGACTTTATCAACCCCTTGCCTCCCATGAAAAACACACGACCGGTTGTGCCTCGGGGCACCATTTGGTCGGCCACCTCTCTCCAATGGGACCTCATTAGCACCTTGTGGATGAACCTCCTTGGCCTTGTTGCGGTTTTAAGGGCAATCTATCGCCTTATGCCCCATTTCACCACAACTATAACAAGCACCGGTATTCCTCAACCATGGGCCACCATGAACATTACCAGACTTTGGACACACATCAATAAAAGCCACACCTCCTTACAACTTGGGCCGTTGGAAAATCATTTGCAACTCTCTTATCAAATACATGAGCAGGCCTTTGTCCTTGATGGAACCGGCCACTCCTCTACAACTTATCCTAAAAACAGGCCCTCTTGGCCTCATGCCCCCTCCCTTTCCTCAATTTCTCCTCTTCCATTTGTTTGGCATATGTCATCAAACGTGCCACGTCCATGTCACTAATCAACATGGTGGATCGGCATTCTTCACTAACCAAGTCGGAGACACCCATAACAAATTTGTTCATTCTCGACCTTGAGTCAGCAATCAAGTGAGGAGAAAACTTTGAAAGTTAGGTAAACTTGAGGGAATACTCCCTCACACTCATGGACCCTTGTCTCAAATTCATAAGTTCCAACTACTTAGCTTCCCTAAGTTCAAGGGGGAACAACCGATTAAGGAGGGTCACCTAGAACTCCTCCCAAAGCACCACATAGCCAACTCCTTTCTCTTCCTTCCATTGGTTGTACCATATTTATGCTATCCCTTTGAGTTGGTAGGCCGCCAACTCCGCTTTATCCTCCGGCCTCACACCCATGATGGACAAAATTTTTTAGACCTCATCAATGAAATCTTAGGGGTCCTCACTCGCCATTGACCTATGGAATTCTGGGGATTCATTCCCATGAAGTCTCTTACTCGAGAGCCGGTGTAGGACCATGAGAGGCTTGGGCCGCTTGGTTGGCCAGATTAGCCACCACTTGGGCAAGCAAGGGTAGAGTATCCTTAAGATCTCCATTGGCCGGTTGCTCCTCAGGTGTGCAGGCTCATCTTTCCCTCGTATTAGGCATGATCTAGCATAACAAAGAACAATCGTTAGGGGGAAAGCTTACTTCAACTGTATAGCATGACTTAGAACATGAAAAAGGGAAACATTTCCTAAAACGTCTCACAGCCTCCTACTCATAGTTGTGCTGCACAACACAACCATGAATAAGAATCTAATAAATGCGGTGTGTTGGACTCAGAGGATCTAAAATCCTAGTTCTTTAATACCACCTTTGTCACGATAGAAGCCTAGGGCCTAGACGCGACCGACGAATGGGGAATGTGAAGGAACACCAAACAAGCCTCATGGCATATCATTACACATCCTTGGTCGCGAAAGCAATCAGAATGACAATATGAGATAAATGTAAACAAGGTGGATTTGGGACTAAGGATAAACTTCCATATCATAAACATCAAGAGTCAATAGAGTCAAGCTTATAGCATAGATACATAACTTGTCCAACAACACCTTTACAACATAAATAAGAGCGGGAGCCAAGACAAAGCAACCATGCTCACCCTCATACTCAATACATAAGTCAAACAAAGAAATCTTAATACATAGCAATAGATCATAAGTAACGTCCCTAGAATAGAGGACTCACCAACAAGCTTGATAGAATTCGTACTAGCCATGTGGAGGAGGATGATCAAGCGGTACACCGGTTCCTACATGGTGACATTATGTAGTCATAGAGTATGCATTAATACATTTGAATGTACTAAATATGTAGGATGTAATGCAACTAGAGGTAGGTATCATAGACAAAATGCATAATCATAAGCAATTAATAGCATACTAATAATATGGCATGTATGAATGATGCTTGAAGTAAGACCATGCTTATATAAATCATAATACGAGTGTAAGGAGTGACCATTATAGTGCAAGCCAAGGACTACCACCCCGTTGGATAGGCGCCATGAGGTACGAACCCCTTCATGAGGTTGATGGAGTACAAACCCCCCTCCGAAGTTGACAAAGTACAAACCCCCCATCAAGGTTGATGGATACCAACCCCAAGAAGGTTACACGGGCCCTACCACCCCCAAGCTAGGCGACCAAGGTACCAATCCTTCGATAGGTTGCCTAGGCCTACAACACCCGAGCTAGGCTTGGTCATTCCCAACACTATATAAACATAATACCATATATACATGCATTCCTTTCATCATCATAAACATACATTCCTTTTCATCATCATTCCATCCTCACTTCATCATAATTTCATCATCATTTCATCATCATTGCATCATCATATAGTCATTCAGCTCATAAGATATGCATAGGTAAAAACTCAGATTTTCAAGCTTATTTATGTTGTTTAAGGCCATCATGGGCCCCCTATGTGAAGCCAAGTTCAAAGGATTTTTCGTTGGCTAAGTTCGACAGTAGTATCGGTAGAAGGGTCAACTTTAAACAAGTATAACTCTTAGTACATTTGGAACTAGGTAGCCCACAACTTGTCAAATGAAAGCACTATGAGTTAGCTTTACAACTTACTTCGTTTCACCTTATTCTGGTTTTGGTTGAAGGAGTTATGATCATTTTAGTGAGACCCTCCCGTGCATTGAAGCCCCACAGGCACTTAATATGGGCAGTGGTGTCTTATACGGACCGTGTGAGTGTCCTGAGTAGGAAAAGACCATTTTTGGCCTAAGGCATGGGGAATGACCAAAGGCATGGGCCATGTGGCTAGTCGTGGGGTGAGTACAAGAGGAGTATAATGGGCGTTTGGGGGAGTTTTCTTGCTAAGTGTTGTGCCACACCCCTCACCACGACCCGTGGCATGGTGCACAGCCCGTGGTCCTTGGCATAGATCTTGGGCAACATTTTCCACAATCAAGTAAGATGCCACGAGCCTCCATATGGGCTGTGAGGTTCCACACGAACCGTGGAGGCCTGGGAAACATATTCCACAACCAAGTAAGGTGCCACGAGCCTCCACATGGACGAGACATCTTTTTCCAATCGACATCCAACTTCAATTTTTAGACCAAGTACCTTGTCACGGCACTCCAAATGACCCGTGGAGTGCCACACGACCCGTGGGACCTTCCATGGGGCACCACTTTTCCAATTCTTCCAGCCATTCACTAAACGCATTTTCGTAAATGCTAATTATTCTAATGACCCTTTTTGACTTCCTAATCTATCATAACCTTCCTAAAAGACCTAAACAATGTTCCAAAAGATAAAACTCACTATTCTCATCTTAATCACACTCCCAAATCCTCTCAAGAGCCTCCATTAAGCTCCAATTCAATTTCAAGGAAATCCAAGAACAAGTTTGGATTCCAAGACCCTCTTCCAAGCTTCCATTTTTCCCAAACACAATTCTAAGGAACTCAAGGTCTATGGTTTGTGGGTTAATCCTTGACTTTCTTTCAATCAAGGAGACCCAAAATTATTTTTAAGCAATCTCATAGATTTCTGGTTACTTTAATTTTGGGGTTTTGAAGATTATGAATCCTAAAATTCTAATTACGCATGGGTAGTGCTTGGTTGTTGATTTTAATATGATTTAAAATATTACATGAGGATCTTCATTGGAGTTTATGGAATTTCAAGTATGAATGTCCCCTTTAAGACTTCTAAATGCATGAGTGGTTACACTATGAATTTAAATGTGGACTTAATTATGTTTTTGATTGAATTTCATATTACATTGTTGATTTTAGATTGAATCCTAATAACACATGACATTCTCTCATTATTCATAGCATATGCATTCATGTACATGGAGTATTATGAGAATTATATTATGGGTTAAGCCCAATCATGTTCTATGATATGATTTTGATATAAGATATTGGTTATGACAATATTGTGATCATAGATATGTCTTTGATTTTGGCTCTTTGAGCAATTTGGGTGCTTGCACCATTTTGTATATGAATGGGCTATTCCCATGTATGAGTATATAAAAAATAAAATTATGTTTTGGCCTTTAAGCCTCAGAATGCATTGGAATGGTTTCTAAAATAATTTACATCATTTGAAAGTCTATATATATATATATATATATATTTGTATATGTACGTATGTATGTATAAGTGTATCTATTCTTGTAGTATGATGACTTAGCACCGATGGATTGGGGGCGTTAGGGCTATCCCCAAGGGCCCTCTCCCTTTCTTTGAACTATGTGCCTAGCATAGGTTTCCAATCCAAAGAGAGAGTTGTCCCGCAAGGAGAAGAAATGATTTGAATTGTGATTATTTGAAGATCCTATCCAAAGAGGGAGTTGTCCCGTAAGGAAGGTTATTTCATATGAAGAGGAAGTTGTCCCGTAAGGTGAAGTATGGTCTACCCTTGGCAAGTAGATCACCTCTTTACCGATGAGGGGATTTCATCGGGATTCCAAGTAACAGTTGTTTGGTCTTACTTATGTCGGTTGAGGTCACATTCCAAATAAATATATATAAACGAGTGCATCATTGCATTCCATGCATCATGACTTTTATAGCATCTTGTTATATTACATTTTTTAATATTCAACTCTTTCGATATTATATGCCTTGGCATTTAATGTTGATATGCAGGTTTGGGTGAGTTAAATGCGTCGCACCTTGCATACTTAGTACATTCAAACGTACTAATGCATACTCTTGCCTACATAATTTTACTATGTAGGGACCGAGGACTTTGACCGTCCACCGTTTGACGTTTAGCTCGGATTCTGAATTTAATTGTAGTGGTGAGTCCTGTCTTTCAAGGCCGCACCACCATCTATCTTCCTATGTTACTTACTTCTCCTTATGTATTGAGGGTGAGCCCGGGGTATGTCTTGGCCCCCGACCCATATATGTACAGGCGTTGTTGGACATCTTGTAAACCTCTTCACGTTAGATATTACGTGTTACGATTAAGTCTATGTTATTTATATGATTATCTTTAAGTACCGATGTGTGGCTTGTTCTCATGTTAAAGGAAATATCCTAAGACCCAAATTGCCCCCATATCGTAAGTCCTATTTTCCCGTCCCTTAGAGCTATGTGTTGATTACTGACTATGCTTCTGAACCGATCATGCGAGTTTTGGTATCTTTAGGATTCTTTGGGGACTCCCTGGTTCCCAAACGTCGTGTCACATCTAGGCCCTAGGTTTGGGTTGTGACAAATATGGTATCAGATCCCTAGGTTTTTAAATTATCCTCGGAGTCCAACATGCCGCATCAAGTAGAGTCCTCATCATGGGTGTGAAGTGCCCCATGCCTATGAGTGGGAAGCTATGACGATATTCTAGGAATTACCTTACTTCGTCATGTCTTATGTTGTGCTCTAAATGGTTGGTTTAGCTCTTGACCCTTTATGGTATCCTTATTTTGTTTCAGAAGATGCCTCGTGGTAGACTTGCCAGACCAGCCTCAGATAATGAGGGTCAAGCACCTCACAAGCCTCCGGATGAGCCTGTCACTGATGGTGAGTTCCGTACGGCCTTTTCCATGCTTCCCTAAGTGGTGACTACTCAGGCTAGGCAGGATAACCTTCCTTAGGATCCCGCTCCGGCTTCCAAAGTGAGAGATTTCACCTAGATGAATCCTCCATAGTTCTTTGAGGCTAAGGCTGACGAGGATGCTCAGGAGTTCATTGACGAGCTCTCAAATGTATTGAATGTCATGGGTGTCACTTCTGATGAGAGGGCTGAGCTAGTGGCTTATCAGTATAAGGATGTAGCATAGGTGTGGTATATTCAGTGGTCTATGGAGAGGGTTTATGGTGATGTTGTTAATTGGGAAGAGTTCAAGCTTGCTTTTCTGGATCGTTTCTTC
>JAPFFP010047807.1:0-10167 GCA_026153255.1 Solanum medicagineum
CCTAGAGTCTTCTAGAAACTCCACACTTTTCTTACAAAATATCTCCTAACTTTTATCTATAATATTCTACACTATTCAATAATTTTCCAAAAGTTACACTTTATAATTTTAACATATTTCTCAAATGTAGAATGAGTTGGACCTCCTTGCGATATATATGATCATCATGTGGGCTTTGAGAAAGGCAGTTGACAGAAAGCCCAGACCAAATTTCGTGGGTGTTTTGATGATGGGCAAATATGCTAAACGACAAGGTTCAACAGTAACAAGAGAGATGGAGAACCAGTTTCACTAAAACCAGAGAAAAAAAAATATAAAAGTGCCAACTTGAAAAGATCGGAATGAGTCATTCCGAATGACTGGGAATTAGTTTCCTTCTTGGATCCAATTGAATCATGACATCTCATAGAAGAGCAAGAAGCAGCAGAGGTGCAGTTCACAGCAGAAGAAAGAAGAACTAGTTTGTTAGCTATTCTTTTTGTATTAGTATGGTGTGATTATTCTAGGGGTGAGTTGTACTCCCTCCATCCCATTTTATGTGATACCTTTGACTTGGCACGGTGTTTAAGTAAAAAAGAAAGACTTTTGAAACTTGTAGTCTAAAATCATTCTTACTATTTATGTGGCCGATAATCATTTCATTAAGGGTAAAAAAAGAATTTTAAAGGTAAATTGTTTTCAATTTGAGTAAGGTGACATTCTTTTTGGAATGGACCAAAAAAAAAGGGTACCACATAAAATGAGACTGAGGGAGTAATAATTTCTAGATTGAGGTGAGTAGTTGTGTAGACTAGCAAATAACAGTTGATTAACTATTGAGATTGAGGTATTAGAGTTAATACCTTCGGTTATAGAGTTGTAATTGACGTTTTTCTTTGAAGTTAGTAAAATGCTAGGTGCCGAAATCATACATCTTGTAGGTCATGATTTTCTTCCCCTGAGCAACGAGGTTTTGCATGAGAAACAAGACCACCACTCTTCAACGGGAAGTATTATGGCTAGTGGAAGAACATGATGATGGACCATTTAATTTGGGAAGATCCAATACTTTGGAGCATAATTCTAGATGATCTCACCATTCTAATGAAGAAGGAAGAAGATGAAAAACCTCAAGTCCTTGAGAAAGGACCAAAATGGGATGCTGATGACAAATTGGTAATTCAAAATATTGCTAAGCCTAAAAAGATTTTGTTACGTGGAATAGCCTAAATAAATACATTAGGATATCAACATGCCCAAATGCCAAGGTGATATGAGATACAGTACTACAGACTGCTAATGAGAGAACAAGTGTAACAATCTGGTCCGTCGTTATTAGGGTGGGGTGAATGCCATAGCCCTTAGTTTTCCTGGACTGGAGTTGACCTGCCATAGTAGGAATATTCTCGCCACATTAGTGCTCCCATGGCGGTATGGTATCCACCATAGCGGGATCAATGAACCAGAATTAAAAGACACAAATCCTAAATTACTCTCCTTTCCCCAGTGTGCCCAAAACATATAAAGGTTGCTCTAGGAGCCCTCAGAAGGTTGCTCTAAGCCTGGGAAGAAAGGGATTACGCACAAAATGACCTATTTAGATTGTGTATTGTGTTTAGGAGGGGGTTGGAAAGGCCTAGAATGCCCCTCAGGAAGTTTGAAAAAAAGTTCACCCCAGAGCAAGGGGGTCTACGACGTAGACTTGGTATGTTTTACGGTGTTTTTCATCGAAAATTCTCTGAACGAGTTTTCTGATCCCGTAGAAAATTTTTGGAAACAAAATTGTATTGGTACACAGCAGGTGCCCGTCACGTACCCTCACTGGTTTTTATTTTCGCATCAAAAAATTATCTTTTGATCCAATTGCTCTAAAAATCAATTGAGACCACTTTCCCACTCAATTTTTTATGTTGATCGCATATCCAGCCTGAGATTTGCCATTGAAGCATGGAAAGACGCGTTATGCATACACCTCTTCTTTAGGGGTATTTTGATAATTTTACCGAATGCTATATCATCTCCCCTTTGGGATCATTCGTCCTCAAATGATGAGTAAAGGTGGACATCAAGGCATGAATAGACTCAAGACTCATCTCAATACTCACTCAATAATCTTGAATTCTCGACTCCTCATCAGCCTCAACAAACTCTACTCGGACTCAAAAATAGACACATCAACTCAAGAATAGAAACATCAATTTGGTCAAGGGTAAGAACATTACCATCAACATTCTCATCAGCAGGCGGGAATAGATGTGGATATTTAGCTGTCATCTCTTCCTCCACTTCCAATGTAGCTTCCTCAATAAATTGATTTCTTAATAAGACTTTAACTGAGGTGATCTCTTTGATTCTCAATTTGCAAACCCGACGATCAAGGATTTGGATCAGACTCTCTTTGTAGGACATATACTATCCTTTACTCCAATACTCTCAACAGGGATCACCAAGCCAGGATCTCCCAAGTATTTCTTCAACATCGAGACATAGAATACTGGATGAATTATGTCTAACTCGGAAGACAACTCTAACTCGTAAGCAACCTTCCCAATCCTCTTCACAATCTGATAGGGACCAGTATAGCAAGTACTCAATTTTCCCTTATCCACAAATCTTATGACACCCTTCATAGGTGACACTTTCAAGTACACCCAATCATTTACCTCGAACTCTAAGTCTCTTCTCCTCACAACCGGTGTAAGATTTTTGGCAACTCTGTTTAGTCTTCAACCTCTCCGTAATGACCTTTACCTTCTCCATTGACTGATGAAAAAGATCAGGTCTAATCAACTCGGCTTCTCCAACCTCAAACTACCCAATTGGTGATCTACATCTCCTCCCATACAAAGCTTCATAGGGAGCCATTTGAATGCTTGCATGATATCTATTGTTATATGCAAATTTAATCAATGGTAAGTGATCGTCCTAATTTCCTTTAAAGTCAAGGACACAAGATCTCAACATGTCCTCTAGTTTCTGAATTGTATGCTCGCATCGCTCCCCTTCCATCTCTCTTTGGCCCTCTGTTCAGCCCATCAACATACATCCCCATTCTCCCCTTATGTCGACAACCATATCCGGAGCATAGCAAGATAGTTGAGTGAGCTTAAGCCCGTACTCTTGCACAGTCATAGAGCCCTGTTTCAAATTCAAGAACTCTCTTACCTTGGCCTCCCTTCATTCTCTTAGGAAGAAGCGCCCCAAGAAAACTTCCTCCAACACTGCCCAAGTCAGCAATGGGGCATCCTCTCCTCTACCCTTCTTCCATCGAACAAACCATAAGCTGGCCATGCCCTTGAACTGGTAGGCATCTAGTTCAACTTTGGCAGCATCAGCCATATGCATTACCTGGAACACCTTCTAAAGCTTCTCCACATAGTTCTCAGGATCCTCAGTAGATGAAGCCCCTGTGAACTCAGGCAGATTCATCCTCAAGAATTCCTGGACTCTATGTGTGTCTTGTACATCCTTTTTACCAGCTCTTTGTCTCGTAGCAGGTGCTGTGATAGCCTAGGCTAGAGTTTGAATAGCCTGGAGAAGCTTAACATTAGAAATCTCAGCTTGTGGGGGCTGCTCAACAGGAACAGCTGGATTCACGGGCTCCTCATGTCTATGAGGCTCAAGTGGGTTAACATTTTGCCCGGCGGGACGTCCCCTACCTCTTACAGCTCTTCTGGGAGGCATGATGACAACTCTGCAACGCATAGAGCACAAATTAAAAGAGAACTTTTCATAGAGTATAACTTTGTTGCACGATCTAAAACATGAAAAAGTGAGATAATTTTTAATGTCCTATAGCCTCCTTATTATGGACGTGGAGCTTTTCACACCAATAATAAGGACTCTACTAGACATGACTTTATAGACTCCCTAGGACACTTGAACTCTGTGCTCTGATACTAAGTCTGTCACTCCTTGGGAGGGTACCCTAGACATAGCCGGTGCTTAGAGACTATTGCTAGTCACCAAGCAAATCACTTGGCTTATCACATCCATTCATTCAATATATATAACTCAGAAAACTCTGCGGAAGACTAAAGATAAGAGTGGGAAATCTAAATCTCAAAACAATATATAGGAAACAGGCTAGTATAATGAAGCTATCTCAACAAGACTCAACATCAATACTCAACTCTAGTCTATGAAGCATCTATCACTATTAAGTGGTGCCAATGACAGGCCCATGGCTACCTCAAAATAAATTAAAGCTACTTAAAGTCTAACTCTAAGAAGTAAGTTAAAAATAATGCAATGATCCTCCGAAGTAAAGGAGGCTCACCAACTCAGCTAAAATGGCTTGGATCCTCAAGGGTATGCCTATTGACGATCTCTAGTACTTGTTTCTGCATCATAAAATGATGCAATGCCAAAGGGGACATCAGTACGTGGAATGTACTAATATGTAAAATGGTTGAATGAAACATAAACAGGTAGAATAATATCAAAACAACATCAACTCAAAATAATAATCAATCAGAATGCCAAATATCTATCTAAAGCAAAAATAAAGAGTAGACAAGTGACCCATCAACCAATCAAACCTTATCAATCAACTCAACTCAACTCAATGGAACTCAACTCTACTCAACTCGACTTAGATACTTAAGGTAGGAACTTTGTGGGAGTTTCTCTCATCTGACAAAAATCACTTATGAACCAGTGATTGTACAACAATCCCGCTTATATTGCCACATTCGTCCCGTACTTGATAGGTAAGGAACGCATATGATCTACAAGGGATCTAACCTCTACAGTCCTCTATTGTTTTAGGGACTTTTCCTCAAGGAAGGACCATGTGATGTAATGGTTCAATCCTCATCCTACGCTTGGCGACATAGTTAATGAGTGCGAGTAGGACTCACTCTTACCCATTTTGGTGCTCCATACTTCTCTAAAGACTCAATGCTCATAAGACTCGTCCTCGTCTCAATTTAGCCTCATAGAGATTCTCGTCAACTCATTAACTCAACTTTAAAGTCCTCTATTATTTTCAGGGACTTTAACTCATCTCAACTAACTCAATTCTCATCAAGAACTCAAGGACTCAGATTATCATTTTAGAAGAAGTCGTTTAGACAGAACTCAATTATCAAGACTCATAGGGTCATCAAGCTCAAGTAACTCAACCTCATACTCACATCAAGATTACCATCAACATACTCAAGTCAAGGCTCTAGACTCTATCCCTAGGTTCATTCATGCATGCTTTCACAAATCAACATATAGGGTTTATACAATATCTAATGAAAAGTATTCAATTCAAGAAAACAAGTTTATGATGATCATCAACATATGAAAGTATATATAATAGGTAAAATTTACAAGAAAAGAATCAAGAAAATATTTCAAAAAACATATATGTGGGCTCATGGACTCTCAACTCCTCTATTACTATCTATGGGGCACATGGAAGAATAATTCCATGTTTTAGTTTAGCCTTACATACCTGGTGTGAAGCTTTTGGCAATGAACCTCAAAGAATTCTCCTTGAACTTCTCAATTCCTCGCTCCTCTTCTCATTTCTTTAGCCCTAGTCTTTTTCAAGAACTTAGAAAGGACTTAGAATAGGGTTTAAAACCCTTTTACGCACAAAATGACCCATTTAGATCGTGTTTTGAATTTAGGAGGGGAAATCTGGAATGCCCCTAATGAAATTTGAAAAAAGTTCACCCCAGAGCAAGGGGGTCCGCGACTCAGACTTGGTGTGTTTTCGGTGTTTTCCACCGAAAATTCTTTGAACAAGTCTTCTGGTCCAATAGAAAATTTTTGGAACAAAATTAAGTGTTGGTCCATGGTAGGTGCGTGTCGGCACCTCTCGAATACCCTCACTAGTTTTCTTTTTCCCATCAAAAAATTATCTTTCGATCCGGTTGGTCTAAAAATCAACCGAGACCACTCACCCACTCAATTTTTCATGTTGATCACATATCTGGCCTCATATTTTCCATTGGAGCATAGGAAGACACGTTATGCGCACACCTCTCCTCTAGGAGTATTTTGGTAATTTTATCGAGCGTTACATTAAGTTTAACGAAAAGGGACATAATCATGCTCACCTCTAATTAAGTTGTCACTTGTCATTTCAAATCTTGAACTAACATGATTAATATTCTTAAAAAGGGTTCATGTTTAAAACAGAATTCATCCATCTTGTGATAGTAATGTAACACATCACAATTCTACTCTTAAGATCTGAAAATTTGTCGTCGTAAATACCTAAGATTAAACTTAGTAATGGTTTACTTGTACTTACATTTTAAGGATCATTAATATAGGTGAGAAGTTTGTTGGAAGTGAATTCGGGTCATGAGAGACCTTTAGTGCTTTGTTGTGTTCAAAACCTTCCTATCGGTTAAGTTTTTCACTTTGGATTATACAAAGATCAACTTTAAATGACCATAAATCTTACCATACAAATAATTAGGTGGAATATGATCTACCAAATCAAAGTTCTTTGAATTAGCTTTCCAACGTATCCAATTTCCCCTCAATCAAAGTTCGGAGTAAAACGTTATGACCGTTTTACTACAAACTGCTAGTATAGAGTGGCAATTACGAACTAACTTACGAGCCAAGGTTTTAGTTACGACCCATACCGCAACTCTTAGAAAAACTTCTGCAACTCTATTTTGAGTCCTAAAATTGATGGACCTAACTATGGGTTGTAAATGCTTTTATGAGCCGTAGATTGGGCTCGTGGAATGGATGCATGGACCTCGAAATTCATCAAAAAACTTACGAATTGGTTTCTACGAACCATAGAATTTTCTATGGGTAATATATGGTCCTATAGATGACTTAAACACCGATTTTAAAGAGGGGTATTTTCATCATTTCTCACCCTTTAAGCCTAAACTTGTCGATTTTCACCTAATTAAACCCCTAAAACGTGATTCTTCAACTCATTAACGCTCAAACACTCTCCAAACTCAGAATATAGTTTCCAGAGGGCAAAAGCTAGGGCTTTCAAGCACCTTCTTCAAAATTCTTCAAGAAACTAATTCCCACAAGTATGTAAGGCACTCCAAAAGTTGTCCTACATTTGTTTTAGCATCTTTATCTACTAGCTTCTACCCAAGATAAATTTTATGAGTTGAGATTAAGTTTTCTCCATTACTAGTTAATTTCATTGAGATAATTGTTCATGTATTCTTCTAAATGAAAATCATGGTCTTTACTGATTTCACTACTAAATTAAGCTATTGAGACAAGATTACATAGTTTTGTTGTGTTTGTAAGAACCCTAAATATTTAATGAAAAACTATTATGTCCATAGAATTGAGTTGAGTTCAAGAAGTATTTAAATCTTCTATATTTACGAAATAGCAAAGTAATAAGCTTATGTTCTTGAGACTCATTGCATTGATACAATTTTCAGTCAAAGAAAAGAGATAAGTTAAGAAAAGTTTAGAAAAGCTAGAGTTGGATAAGTCCCAAAAGATTTAATAGTATTTTGAAAAATTTTAATCTGAAAGTTATGAGCATTATAAAAGTTATTTTGGGAGTTGTATTGAGCACTGATATGAGTGAGTGTAATAATAACTTGAACTCGTAAACAACATAGTCGTCATAGGATAGGATTATACTAAGAGTACAACTCCTGACTTGCCATTGAGATGACCTAGTTTTGGGATAGATCCACTCCCTTAGTTGTCATCTCTTACCCTTGCAAAGTATGGGATGACTCTGGCAACGTGGGCAAGATGTTGTATCATCACGAGGCTCATAGTGATGGTTGTCGGTGAGAAACTTCCCAAGCTAAAGTATACTAATTTTGCATATTGAATTTCAGCATATGTATTTACTTTCAGCATACACTTTATCTATTATCATTGCTATCCTATTTTGAGACATGTTTTAGTTACTTTTGAGCATAGTGACCTATCCTAAGTCTCCCATTTTGGTTGTTTTACATGCTCATACATTTCACATACCGACATCCTTCGGACCTGCATCATTTTATGATGTAGAGCCAAATTACAGAGTCCCTCAGTAGATGCTTCATTGAGGACCAACATTTCATTCAGTCATCAGTGAGGCCTCTTACCAATTAGAGGCTTTGGAGTCTTTATTCATATTTTAGCATTTCTTTTCAGTTTTTGTTACGGTGGACCTGCCATGGTAGTTACTTTAGGTTATTTTAGTTAGAGTTTCTATAGACTGGATGAGTTTTAGTTCTTATTTCCAATTGTTGTTGGGATATTTCCTTCGATTAGTTGTTCAGACTATTGCATTCTCTTTAGCAAATTATATCTACGCCTTTCATTTATTATCTAAGTCTTCCACTGAATAATGTTCCATGCTAAGTGGTTCGCTTGGGAGCAAAAATGATTCTGGGTGCCGGTCATGTCCAGGGTGTAAACTTAGGGCATGACAAACTTGGTATTGGAGCCAGAGTTCAATTGTCCTAGGTATCTATAGAACTGTGTCTAGTAGAGTCCGTATTATTGGTATGAAGCGCACTACATCTATAATAGGGAGGCTACAAAGCATTAGGAAGTGTCACTATCAATTATTATTCCATTTCGTGCTTTAGAGTTTACCTCTATTTAGTCCATTCCAATTTGTGCGTTCACGCATTATTTTTCAGAACATGACTCCACATAGAGCTGCCAGACTAGCCAGAGGTAAAGGATGCCAAGCATGGCAAAATACAAACCAGTGTAATCCACCAATTCCTGATGGACTTAGAGGTCCAGCTATGCTTGTTGAGCAACCATCGCAAGCAGATATCTCTAATGCTAAGCTCCACCACGCCATCCAGACTTTGGGGCACAGGTAGTCACTATGCAGGGAGGTAGACAGAGAGAGCATATACATGATAGTTTAGATACCACCATGGTTCATGAATTTCTGAGGACGAACCCACCTGAGTTCACAGGGTCTGATACGAAAGAGGATCCTAAAAACTTCATTGAGGAGCTCTAGAAAGTATTTCAAGTTATACACATAGGTAATATAGAGTGAGTTGAGGTAGCTACCCACCAGCTCAAGGGAGTAGCTAGACTCTGGTTCGATCCGTAGAAGGGAGGTAAAGGAGAAAAGGCGCCAACTTTGAGTTGGGCATTGTTCGAGGAGGCCTTTCTAGGACAGTACTTTCCTAGAAAGTTAAGGCAGGCTAAGGTAAGGAAGTTTCTAAATCTGAAGTAGGAAGCTATGAGTGTATAGGAGTACAACCTCAAATTCACTTAGTTGTTCCATTATGCTCTAACTATGTTGGCAGATATGCATAGTAGGATGAATTTATTTGTATCAGGACTCTCTTGGATAACTAAGAGAGATGGAAGAAATGTTATGTTAGTTAGGGATATGGACATATCTCACTCAGTGGCTTATATACAACAAGCGGAGGAGGAGAAGATGCAGGATAGGAAGGAGTTAAGAAACAAGAAGGCCAAGAAATCAGGATAGGAGATAGGTAAGAAAGGGGCCGAAAGTGTAACAAGTCATTCATCCTTTCAGCCTAAGATATCTGGACTAGCATCTTCGTCTGCTAATACTTCTACACTGAGGGTCAGGAAAGAGTATGGATCATAGAGCTGCAGAGCTTAGGCAGTCAGTTGAAATGACCCCAAAAATTACTCGAAAATGTGCCTCGAAAATTCCCGGAATCATAATTTACACTTATCTCAAAATCCCGTGCATAATATCAAAAAGGCAACTTCATATTCTTGATCGGGGGCAAAATTTTTCTGGGAGTGGATCTAATCTTCCCTAATTTTAGAGCAACTATATAAATGAAAATTAAAAAATGTGATTTCCAAAGAGGTTTCCGCGCGACGTGCCAAGGGTGCGCCTCTGTGTAATTTTTGATCAGTTTTTGTTATTCGGTCCAAGGCCTTTAGGTCTTGGGCCTAAGTCTTCCCATACGCAAAAATACCTATACTTATCCATATTTCACCTTCATATCATGCAAGACATTCCCCATTACTCTCTCAAACACTTAGACAAATATTTCACCCAAAATTCAAGTGTCAAATCTCGTTCCGGATCTTAAGGAATTCATTCAAACTTCAAGTTTTTGTTTCCAATCTTCATCAAGGAATTCTCCAAAGTCAAGGTATGTGGGTTTTAACATTGGATCCTTTCACCCATGGTACCCAAGCTTCTTTTTTACATAAAACTCATGTTTCTAAGTTGATTTACTTATGGGTCTTACTTACTATGAATTTGACTATGAACTATGT
>JAPFFP010047808.1:0-10167 GCA_026153255.1 Solanum medicagineum
TCAAGAATTATGGTTCTTCATCAAGAACTCTAAAGAGTCTAAGTCAAAAATTCAAGAATCAAAGATAATTCTTTCAACCAATATCCTTCCAATTTCTTTCACTTTAAAAAAACTGCAAAAATTGAGGATTTTCTCCAAGAAAGAGAAGAGAAGATCGCAAACTTTCCCCAACCTTCAACCAACGATTTTTCTCTCAATTTTGATAGGATTTGAGCAATTTGAAAGGCTAAATTGTATATTTTTCTGAGAAGAACATCGTAGAATCTTCAAAAACTTACTTTGTTGCTTCATTTGAGGTAAAAGTTTCATATTTACTGCCGCATTTTTAATGTACTTCGAAAATTTCAACATGCGATTTCTTCCTCATGTTAGCTCCGTTTTTGAATTGGTTTTCGCTGTTGAATCCTTATCACTTGGGGAACATTTTCATGTAAAAATTTCAAGATTTTGATGGTATTTTTCTGCTGATGAAATTTTTGAACTGTTTTACCCTTTTCACCCGAATTAATTGATTTTAGTGCCGTTAGATTCATTTTATAATTATGACGCTATATTTGAATAGATTTTGGTGAGTTGGAGTATCATAGAAAGGGAAAAGCTTCTGAGTTGATATGATTCGAGATTTTATATAAGTCAAGTGGATTTCTAACCTTTTGTTAAATATGTTGAACCTCGTATGCTCCAATATGTATACAATTGAGTATTTTGGGTTACAGATGGATTTATGTAGGCTTTAATTAGAATATTTTGAATTGGGTAATTATCCTATGGTGATATTTGACTTGTGAATTAATGTTGGAGATTTATTATATGTGAGATAGTGATTACTTATTATTGATATCGAAGTGATACTTACTTTTAGATGTGAATGTTGTTCAGGTTGTGAAGGTATTGAGATTGATGATATTGCAACATTTATGGTTTTGAGCTACCCATTCTTGATTTTTGAGATATGTGAATTTGTATGGATATCTTGCATATTTTATTTCCATGAACATGATTATTGTGCATTTACTATGTGCTTGCTGGATGATCCAATAAAAGAAATGCAAAGCCGAAGGGAAATGGTTCCGGCTAGTGAAAAAGAAAAGAAATGAAAAGCCGAAGGGGAAATGGTTCCAGCTAGTGAAAAAGAAAATAAATGAAAAGTCGAAGGGAAATGGTTCCGGCTAGATATGAAATGAAAATTGCCGAAGGAAAATGGTTCAGGCAGATACATGGTCCATGTGTGGTCCCCATGGGTTCTAACTGAGGCATGTTTAAGATCAGCGGATGTGTATCATAGGACAAATATGCATCATTTTACTTGATATTGCATTGCATTGCATAGCATTATTTACATCTCACGACATTCATTTTCATCCCATAAGGCTCTGGCTTATTATGATTATATGGGGTGCTATTGAGATTGGTTATTCATTATATCATTTGACCTGTTTATGTCTTTACATGATTAGTTTTGGTATTGATTTAATGACACTTGATGAATTAGCGAGAACTTAATAAATTGTAGAATTTTCCCCTATGACTTGAAAGTAGGATAATAAGAATTATACTATTATTAGCTTTGATCGAAGAATTTTCGAATAGTGTAATTGTGGAGGTTATGAATTCTTGTATCGCAAAATAGTTGTGAGATAATGACCCTTAGAGGCCTAGTGTTAAGTGATGATTACACCTACATTCTAGTAATTTTCTACATATGATATATATATTGTTCTGGGATTCTTTTTTTGAGTGCAGATTTTTAGTCTGGCGGTATGTGGTTAGGTGTTCAGGAGTCAATTGGTTCTTTATTATTTTACTTTAAGTTAGTTTCACTTGCTGAGTACCATATGTTTGGCACTCACCCCTCTTGCTACAATAATTTTGTAGGTTGTGAGCCCAGATTTGTCGTGGTACTCTCTACTTTTCATTGTCTTAGGCTTCCTGTGGAGATTGCAAGAGGTAGTTGTTTGCCATCCCAGTTGACTTCTTACTCCTATTTATGATTTTGTTCTATTCTAGAGACAATATCATTTGATACTTGTGTTTCTTTTCGAATCTATTGTAATACATTAGAAGCTTGTGCACATGACAACCAGGTTTTGGGGGATTTTCATTAAGTTGACTTATTATCCGTAATTGAACTTTCATTTATATTAAAATTCTGCATTTTTAATGTTATAGTTGGGTTATAGGCTGACTTGTCTTGGTGGGATAAGACGAGTGTCATCACGCCTGAATTTCCGATCGTGACATTAAATGTATTTCCATATGTTGATGATCATCATAAACTTGTTTTCTTGAATTGAATGTTTTTACATAAATTATTGCATAAACCCTAATTATTATTTTCTTATAGATTGCACGAAAGAAGATAGGGATTAAGTCTAGAGCATTGAGTGAGAATTTTGATTGTGATTGTGATTGTGATTGTGAGGTGAGAATGATGATGAGTTAATAGAATTTGATAGTCCCTTGAGTCTCCGTAAATGAACTCTAAAGATTTTTCTATTCAGCTGTTCTCTAATGATTGTTCTAAGCCTTGAGCTATTGATTGAGATGTTAATTGATGAGATGATCAGAGTCTCTACGAGACTGATTGAAAAAGTGTGCCTCCACGAGGCTGATTGAGATAGTTTGATTGGATGGATTATTTTATGAGCATTGAGTCATAAGAGGAGTATCAAGCACCAAATGAGTAAAAGTTAGTCCAACTTGCACTCATCAAACTACATAGCCAATTGTAGATGAGGATGAGGGCCACCACATCACCTTATGATGAGGTCCACTCTGATTAGAAGTCCCTGAAATCAAAAGAGGACTTATCTGCTGTCTCCATTTGGACTTGTCAATATGGTTTAAATTCAATCTCTACCTGGAAAGTACAAAACGACTATGGCAACATCAGCGTGATTATTGTACGATCGCTAGCTCATAAGTGATTATTGTTGGATAAGAAAAACTCTTAGAAAGTTCCTACCTTGAGTACTCTGAGTCGAGATAAGATGAGATGAGGTGAGATGTGATGAGATGAGTTGAGTTGAGCTCCTTTGAGATGAGTCACTCTGAGTTAAGTCTAATTTAACTGATGAGATGATTGGTTGATGGGTCACTTGTTTACTCTTGCTTTAGATAGACATTTGACATATTGATTGTTATTACTTCAAGTCGATTGTTGTTTCTATATTTTTCTACCTGTTTCAGTTTCATTCAGTTATTTTACATACCAGTATATTTCACGTACTGATGTCCCCCTATGGGACTGCATTGTTTCATGGTGTAGAGACAAGATTTGGAGATCATCAACAGGTGCGTCGTTGAGGTTTTGAGACATTCAGCTAATTGGTGAGCCTCTCCTACTTCAGAGGATTCATTATATTTATTTCATCTTGCTTTAGAGTTAGATTTAATTAACTTCTTTTTGATTGAGGTAGCGATGGGTATGCCATTGGCACCACTTGATAGTGATAGAGACTTCATAGACTAGAGTCAGATGTTGACTGTTGAGACTTGTGAGCTAGTTTCTTCATACTAGCCTTTAATTATAATATTAATTTGACACTAGATGAGATATGCCCATTTACTTTCTTATGTCTTCTGCTGATTAGTAGAATGTATAAATGAATGAATGTGACAAGGCCAGGTGGTTCGCTTAGGGACTAGCAATAGTCTCTGAGTGCTGGTTACATCTAGGGTACCCTCCCGGGGCGTGACAGATCTTAAGTCCCGAATTTTCCCCATAGCATCATTCATACTTATTCGTCCCTTATTATTCATGTGCTATATGTTTTATGGATCCATGATTCCCTCATTCCCGTTGACACCCCCATAGCGTGAGTCTTATTTTGCCGTCCCTTAGAATTATGTCTTTACTTTTGATTGTGCTTTCGAACAGATGATGTGAATTTGAATACTATGAGGCTTGTTTAGGGATCCTCGAATTCCCATTCACCATGTCACTCCTAAGTCCTAGGTCCTATGTCTGGGTCGTGATAATTATATGCACAATTTAGTGTGGTTGAGTTAAATGACTTCGTAAACTATAGTAAGTGGAACTTTCAATTAATAGAGGTAAAATGATGAACTTACTATACCAATAATTATTTTTGTTAATAAATATATGTCAAAATTTGACAACTAAAAGTAAACGAATGGAATAACACTTTTAGCTTGACCAAACTTTATGTTTCTCCTTTCACTCGATATAAAAAATTTGACTAAAGTTCAATTGTTAATGCAAGTAATAATGAGTCAAATGTCCAATTAGATTCCTTCAAAACATATATATTATAGCCTTATTTAAATATAAAAAAGGCAAAAATTATTTAATAAATTTATCCCTTTTTTAGATTGAGCTATATAAACAATTACAAGTTCCAAGTAGATCTATCATGAACAAAAGTTTTCTTATTTTACTCATAATTTCCTTGTATATTATCAATGTTTATCAATGTGTTCTAGCTACATCAAATATTGAGGTTCATATCATTGATGCTCTTCCAAGTAATAATATACTCTTAACGTTTCATTGTGCATCAAAATATGATGATATTGGATATCATCATCCGAAAGTAAGCGATGATTTTCATTTTGATTTCCACCCTAGAATTTTCGATCGTACCCTTTTCTTTTGCCACTTTTGGTGGGGCAGCAAACAAGCAACATTTGATATTTATACTAATGATTTGAGTTGTAATTGTTCTGGGGATGAGACTCTTATTTCATATTGCTTTTAGAAAGTTCAGGGAGATAGCTTTTATCTGGGTCCTAGCCTTGGTGAAGTAAAGAAATTGCATGATTGTGATTAATAGTAAGAAAGTAGATGTGTGTAGAGTTTATAAAAGGATATTAATATGTATCCACATGAATAAATATTGTTTGTGTTAATTGAGTTTGTAAAAGTATATGTTACAATTTGAAAAATTATTAAAATATTTTTAGATGAGAAATTGCTCATATAACACATTATTTTTTAAAAAAATAAAAAGTTTGAGGCCGGAACCACGATCAACATGAAAAAGTGATTTCGGTTGAATTTTAGGCCAACTGGAGCAAAATATCATCCATCATGACTATAAGCGTTTCCATTTTATTCATAATTTCCTTGTATATTTCTAATGCTTATCGAGGGGCCCTGGCTGAGAATGATATTTATATTGAGGTTCATATTATTAATGTTTTTCCAAATAATGATATACTCTTAACATTCCATTGTGTGTCTAGAGTAGATAGTCTTGAATATCATTATCCTAAAGTGGGTGATGATTTTCATTTTCATTTCCTCCCTAAAATGTGGTTCGCACATACCCTTTTATTTTTTCATTTTTGAGGGTAACAAACATGCAGCACTTGATGTTTATAATGGTGACTTAAGTTCTAATTGTTCTTGGAATGAGAATCCTATTTGATATAATTTTTGAAAAGTACAAGAAGATGGCTTTTATATGGGTCCTAGCCTTGGTCAATTAAAGAAATTGCATGATTGAAATTAGTAGTAAGAAAAAAATATGTATGGGAGTTTGTAAAAGTATAATAATATATATCCACATGAAAGAATGTTATTTGTGTTATTTTTTCTCAAGTGTTCTGTTGCTCGTTTCTTTCCATCCTTGAGATTGCTGATATATCTACAAGAGATTAGTGTTACTATGTAATTATGAACAAATTAAAGTTAATGTTTTATTTTAATGAGGTATAAATATGTAATGGCCCAGTTTGCTAGTGATATTGTCACGATCCAAACTTAGGGTCTAGGTAGGACAAGGCGAATGGGAACCTGAGAATCCCCAAACAAGCCTCAAGATACCAAAACTTGCATCATCGACTCGGAAGCGTATACAAAAGTAAAGATATAGTTATACGGGATGGAAAAGTAGGACTCACTCTAAGGGGACATCTTAGGAATGGGATTAGCATGTATTCACATAACACATAACATGTAATGACTAAGGGTCGAGTAAGTATAACTCACCTATGGGGGCAATTTAGGACTTATGATCCTTCTATCACAACATACTACTAAACCATGAATCACATAACCAACTCATGTAACGATAGTCAAAGGTAGCCAATCATAACATAGACTCTGACCATAGCACATAACATATAGCGTACAAGTACATAAAGAAACGAAAGTATCATAGGTAGAAAGATAGTAGATCATCCTTGAAAGATAGGGCTCACCACTATAAGCAAACTTGGAATCTGATGTCGAATGGTGGATGATCAAAGTCCTTGGTCCCTATATGGTGGAATCATGTAGGCAAGAGTATGCATTAGTACATTTAAATGTACTAAGTATGCGGGATATAACGTATGAAACTTACCAAAAACTTGCATTTCCATGATAGATAACAAGGGCACATGCTATCGAAAGAGATATATAACAAGAAATGTAGATATAACAAGATTCTATGAAATTCATGATGCATGGGATGCAAATAATGCTCATATATATAGTAGGGATGTGACCTTAACTGACATGAGTAAGACCAAGCAAGCTATTACTTAGAATCCCGATGAAATCCCCTCATTGGTAAAGAGGTGGTCTACTTTCCAAAGGTAAACCATACTTCACATTATGGACACCCCCATTTTGGATAGTGTCTTCACATATAGCACACCATATCATATCACATATTTTCTTCTCCTTAGGGGAACCCCATTGCAGAGACAACTTTCTTTATGGGCATCCCCATTTAAGAAAGGAACCTATGCTACGCACATGGTTCGAGGAAAGAGAGAGAACCCTCAATCTATCAATACTAAGTCATCATCTCACAAGAATACATATACAATTATAGATACAGGCTTTCAAAAGTGACAATAAACCTTTTCAAAGCATTCTTACGCTTAAACACCAAACATCAATCATAATAGTTCATATTTAGGCTCAAATGTCAAATCATAGTCCATAGTCATAGTACTTATACATAGGAATAATGTCATTCACATAATCAGAATAGTGCAAGCACCCAGAATGCTCAAAGAGCTGTAATCCTAGACATGTATGTGATCACATTCTTGTCATAACCAATATTTCATCAAAATCATATCATAGAACATAATTGGGCTTAACCCATAACATAATTTACATAATTTCTCAGGAACATGAATGCATATGCGATGAATAATGTGAAGAAGTCATGGGTAATTGAGATTCGATCTAAAATCAATAATATAATGTGATATTCAAATGAAAATATAATTAAATCCACATTTAAAATTTTGATATAAATCACTCATGCTTAGATCAAAGCCTTAAAGGAATGATGCATAATCATAGATTCAAAGAAATGATGAAATTCAATATTTCACAACTTAAATCATCTTAAAATCCGTATATAGATTAACATAACCCATTCATTATTTGAATTTAAGGAATCAAAATATTCAAAACCCTAAATTAAAGTAAGCTAAATTCATGTAGATATCTTTAAAATAGTTTGGGTCTCCGTGATTGGAAGTAACCAAGGATCAAAACCCACATAGATTCACCAAAATGAAGAAAACCCCAAAGAATTTTGAAGAAGAGTTGAGTTCCTTAGCTCCCAAGTTGAAATCTCCAAGAGTTTTTTTGAGAGTTATTTTAAGAGAGTTCAAATTATGAGAAATGAGTTTTTGAATGTTTGAAATAGGTTTTAGGTCTTTAAATGACCATTGAATAGCATAGGAGCCCCCAAAAGACCAATAAAAATAATCAAATTTATGGAAATGCCATTAATGAATCAGGTAGAAAATTTGGTCGGAACCCCTTCAAGGGAGGGTTCATGGCCGGTGTGGCATTAAATGGTTTGTGAACTTGCCTGTGAACCCACACTTAGAAAAAATTCTGAAAGTTGAAACTTGACTCAACACTTAGAAATTTTGAACACCAACGTGAGTTCCACGGTAGGGTATATGGCCCGTGAACCTGACCATGGTTCGTGGGGCTGGGGGTGGAACCAACCTTAGCCAAAAAACTCCCCATGCCAACCTTGAAGACTCCACTCCCCCCTCCCCGTATGGCTCGTCACCCTTACCACGGCTCATGTGGTGAGCCGTGGTGCCATACATGGCCAATTTAGTTCCTCCACACCAATTTCGGACCACACTTAGGATTTTCCTCACCCTTGAAGGCCTTACAGCTAGTACCACTCATCATACCCCAATACTTAAGGCAAAATAGCCATATTAGGCCCAAGGCTATTCCCACGAATCGTGAGAAGCCTTACTGCCAGTATAGGTGCCCATGTGACAATATTGCACAGAAGGGTCTTACAAAAAAGAGCATAACATCTTCATCTGAACTCTAAATGAGGTAAAACCAAGTGCGTTGGAAAGCTAATTCAAAGATCTTTAATTTGATAGGTCATGGTACACCAAGTTCATTTTGCGCTAAGAGATATGCCCATTGTACTTGTGGAAAAATTAAGTCAATGAAATCCCTTTGAGCTTGGCTTAATGTAGGGGACCCATGATGACCCTAAAACATATAAATGAGTTTGAATTGAATGCTTGCAAGTGAACTTAGATTGAATTTGAAGGTTCCACTCTAATCCCACAAGGTATTTCGGTACTATATTGGGTCATTACAGATATTGTTCGCTTTGGGTCTAGGACTGCGCGAATTTAAACATCATTAGTAGGTAGGTAAGACTTATTCTCTTATATACCAACAACATCTCTCCTTTGTTTTGCCAATGTAAAAGAATTTGACCAAAAATAAATTATTTTGGAAAAATATTAACTTCATGAGAGAGAAAAATTATAAGATGAAAGTTGTAGTGATGGTCTTCATTTATTATTATTATTATTATTATTATTATTATTATTATTATTATTATTATTATTATTATTATTATTTTGGCAAAGAAGATTGAGGACGGTGATAACAAATCTAGGAAAAAATACAAGAAAGATGAAGACAAAAAAAACATCAGTCAAAAATATCTTTCACATGTGTATTACATTTATTGTGCCAAGTCAGAAAAAATTTAAATGGTTTAAATTCAAAATGATAGTGATTTTCTGTAAGTACAACAATAGATAAAGATGTCAATATGCAGACAACTTTAACGGCCCGAAATTATAAATATTCATGGCTTTATATGATTGAAATAATGGACACTATCGATAAGATACAAATATATATTTAATGATATAGTCAAATACTCATAGTCTCTTTGAGAAACATAATATTAGAACAAGTATCAATGAGAATGTAATAACTCGGTTTAAGATAGAAAGTCTTACATCGGCAAGACACAATAGAGATGTTGAATATATAAATAAACAAACCTTACCAACGAGTCATTTTAAATTTATGCGATATCATTAGCAGGGTGGGTCGTTACAGATGGTATCAGAGTTACTCTTGTATCAATCTTGTCGATGTGAGTTAGAGTTCAACTGAGTTTAGGCAAATCCTGATGAGGCAGGGCAAACCTCAGTGTTGAGTCTAGGCGAATTTCAGGCAGTGGGGCAAACCTCAAAGAAGACGCTAAGTCCATAGAAGAGGTGTATGTAACAACTCATCTTAAGATGAGAAATCACATATTGGCAAAACACAGGAGAGATGTTGGGTATATAAGTAAACATACCTTACCTACTAGTGATGCATTTTACAGTCTTGCTGGCCTAAGTCCAAAACGAACAATATCACTAGCGGAGTGAATCATTACAGAAAATAAACTTGCATTCCCAATATCATAATAAAATGTAGATATTATTTGATATTAGTTGACCATTTCTTTAGTGGTCAATGGTCATGTAACAAGAATTTAGTCTGATACTTCTAATTTATTTTTTAGGGTGTAAGAGCCTAACCAATAATTAACAATTCTAAGTTGACCAAACTATATGCTTCTCATTTGAACAAAAATATTCAATGGTCAATTGTCAATACAAGTACATATAAGTCAATATAATTCTTTTAAAATCATTATATTATGGTCTTATCTCAATCTTAAAAAGTCAAAAAGTCATTTAACAAAATTTGTCCCTTTCAAGTCACCTAATTTTTACAATTCAGCTATAAAAACTAGCCAAAGAAGAGAATTTGCTACAATTAAAAAGGAACCAACAACTATAAAATTCTAGTTACATCATGACCAAAAGCTTCTTTATTTTACTCATAACTTTCTGGTATATTATCAACGCCTGTCAAGTCGTTTTAGCTCTTCATGACATTTTTGTAGTGGT
>JAPFFP010047809.1:0-10166 GCA_026153255.1 Solanum medicagineum
CTATATATATGATCTTATGTCTATAATGAGTCTAAAACATCAAAAATAGAGATAGGATCATTAGAAAGTAACTGGTTACACGAAAAACACAGTAGCAAGATGCAATTAAGCTTAATCGTTTGCCTATTGTTCTCTATGCTCTCAAAATACCTAGAATTCCTCTCTTTCCTTATTGTCCACCAAATGCCTGTTGGGACTATTCGCCACCTGCCTCTACTCTTGGCCAACACCCCAGCCTATTCCCAGCTGATACCAAGTAGGGTAGGAGGTGAGCAGGGGCGCGGGAGCACACTACAGCTGGTCCGACAAGAGCGGAACCTCGATGGCTTAGTAGGTTAAAGGCAGTGTGGTACCATATGCATGCAAGATCAGGTCAAACACCACTACAACAACGTTTTCGGCGTCACATCCATACAGGCGGCATGCCATCCCAAGTCCGCTTGGTTCCAACCACAATAGCTACCTTACCAATCGGACAATAAACCGTATTGCAGATTATACTACTTTTTCCAACTTTCATATGGGCTTTTCGCAGCTTTCCCTAGCCTATAGCGCCCTCAACTAGTTTGGGCACAAGTCCTACTCTACCATCACCGGCTTACCTACTCGATTCTATTTCAAGAGGCTATTGTAGTCACAACAGGCAATGTGTGGGTAAACATTACTATTGTAGTTGTGCCTAGCTAATTTTGGATAACTTAGGAAGCCATCGACTTCCCAGTGAGCAAAGCTCGCCGGAGTGTTTCCTTAACCCCACCTGCTCCGAAACTACGGGATCAAACTTCCCATCCACCTCAAGAGAGAAGGACAAGTTGTAAGCTTTGTTGATTTTGTACATGCCTTTCTCATCTCCACACTACCATAGTTCGTCTTTATCTGCTCCCAATCCACTGAGTTGCTCAATCTTGTCGATGAAATCTATCGTTCTCGGTATTTCCCAATCATTGAGTTGCCTTCTAAAGTTGAATCATCTGCCATGGTACTCTATTGGTGTATTACTAAGGAGTAGATATCTGGGGATAGCCTTTCTAAACTGCCTTCTTTGTGCCATTTTTCTGTCCAGTACTTGGTTTTAGCCCCATCATTCACCTTGATCTTGAAGAAGCACTTAAGCTCTGTCCAGAGATCTCTGATAGATCTCCATAAGTTAACTCCATAAGGAGTTGTAATTTCCTTAGTCATCCATCTGTCTTCCTTTTCATAATTAGCTTCTGACTCTCCCCCACAATGTCACTTTGTCATTGACATACTTCCATAACCATTTAATTATAAGTGCCTTACTGTAAGTATCTAGATTCTTGATGCCCAAACCCCCATACTTCTTGTCAATTATCGGAGATCTCCACTTGACCAAGTGGTAGCTATTTTCATCTTTATTGCCTTGCCACAAAAACTTCTTCCTTATTTTGTCCAGCCTACTAGTGATCCCGCTAGTATAGGGAATAAGGACATCATATAAGTTGGAAAGGAGTCTGCATCCATGATTTGCCTTCCTTTACTAAAGGCCAGCCATTTATTGTGAGTCCACCAGTTTTGCCATCACTCTTTTTAGCCTCTCTGTGAGTACTTTTGGGAGATTTTGTATATGCTACTTATCAAATTGATTGGCCAGAAATCCTTCAGCTCTTTGGCACCTTTCTTCTTTGGGATGAGTGCTATAAAGGTAATGTTGAAGCTCCTATCAAACATGTCCAAGGTAACATTGAAGCTCCTTTCGAACATGTCCTCCTCATGAAAATTATGGAAAGCATTCATGATGTCATGTTTCACCACTTCGTAGCATTTGATAAAAAATCCCATGGTGAAGCCATCAGGCCTGGTGTCTTGTCTGTAGCACACTTCTTTAGACATCTCAACATCTTTTCTTCCTCGAACCTTCCTTGCATATTCTCCTTTTCCTCTGTTGTTAGAACTGGACAGATTGGGAAATGGTAGGCAGGTCTCCAGTGAATTGTTAGGACACATGCACATAGCCGCCCCGCGTGACTAAAAGTCAACCAAAAAAAAAGAGCTCAAACTGTGAACAGGATTTGGTAGAACTCTACTATATCCCCTTCAATTCTAGCATTCTCGGGGATTATTTCTCCTTGCACACAAAGTTGGTCTATATTGTTGTATCTTTTGTGAGCATTGTCAACCTTGTGAAAAAATTTAGTATTTTCCTTCAGCCATAGTGCCCTTGATCTTTGCGTCCAAGCAATTTCTTCTTTCTTAATCAGATCTTCATGCTCGAGCAACAGTTCAGCTTTGCTTGTTATTTCTTCTTCTGTAAGCATTCTTATCCCTGATCTTGTCTCTAGAGCAACCAATTTTCCTAGCAAATTCTTCCTCTGTGATACAAGGTTCCCCTGTTCACTCTGACTCCATTCTTTGAAGTTGTTCTTTAAGGCTTTTATCTTACAGGACAGAATGTAATCAGGTCTTCCTTCATAGCTGAAGCTATTCCACCAACCTCTGGCTCTGTCTATATAGCCCTCAGTGCCCAACAACCAATTTTCAAATTTAAAGTAACTTTTCTTTCTTCCCCAAGATCCCCCTTATAGAACAATAGGAGTGTGATCAGAGGTAATCCTCTGCAAGGGAATTGTAACGAGCCCAATTGAAGAGCCTAAGAGTGCAGGAAGATTGGCCTGAAAAATGACCTAGGGTCACTGTACGAGGGTGACATACAACCCGTAGGAGGAGTTATGGACTGTAAGCGGGTTCGTAGGTGGAGGGCCTTGACTTGAAAGAAATTGGAGTTTCAGTAAAGTGATTCACGTGTTAGCAGATGGCTCGTGAAAAGGGATACGGCCCGTAAGTGGTTTTGTAGAATGAGGCCAAGATAATAAGAAAATTTGGCTAAGGATGGAAGGATTCTACGAGTCCAACCACAACCCGTAAATCGTAACACGATTCGTGATTTTGGGGCCAAAAATAATGGTTTTCGAATCCTTGATTACGAACCACAGTACATGTCGTGCTTCTTTGTACAGCCCATACATTGGCTCTCGTAGTTTGCACTGCTGGATTCATTGAGGTTATTTCCTATTCCATTACAACCTTAACAGCCTTATCTAGCTCCTCCATGACCCCTCATGCAATTCCAAGCCCCTCTCCCATCAAGTCAAGTGCAAACGATTCCAATCGCCTAAGTTCTAACATGAGTTTGTATATGTGTCAATTTCAAATCATCATATCTCTTAGCACACAATGAATTAGATGTTGGGCAACTTACCAAATGAAAGCTTTTTGAATTATCTTTCCAACACAACTGATTTCACTTTATTCAGAATTCAGATCAGAAAGTTATGCCCATTTAAGTAAAGCACTGTGAAGCTGCCAGTTTATACGACCCACTCTACGGGCCATGGAATGACTCACGGCCCATGAACGGGCTTTCATGGAAGTTATCCACCCAGTTTTAAAAAGGGTATTTTAGCCCTTTCCTTACACCCTAAGCCCAAAACCACGTCGTTTTGACTTCCCACACGCCCTATATCAGTCTAATACTCCCCATGACCCTATTCCCAAACCATTCTTCAAAACCTAATTCCCAAAAATCCTCTCAAGTCCCCCAAGGTCCTCCATTGAAGTCAAGGCTAGGGTTTCGGGTTTCTTGACCAAAGTTAGTGATTTCTTCCATAAATCTTCGGCTAAGGTATGTGGGTTTGATTTGTGAAGCCCTTCCCTTCACAAAGCTCAAGTTTCTTTATTTTAAATTTGACCCATGGTTTACGTATGTTGTGAAGTTTTGAGAAACTAATTTGAATATGGATTTGATGATGCATTCATAGTCATATGATGGATTTTATGATGCATTCATAGTCATATGATGAATATTGAGTTGTAATTCATAATTATACTAGTTAGGGTTTTACAAGGATCATGTTGGGTTGATTTATATGATTCTAAATGACTTACATCCTATTTTGTGTATGCATGATACATATGAATTTCATGTTTTTGAGTGTTTGAGTATGCAAATTCCTTGTTTTGGACCTAACCTATATGAAGAAGATGCTTTATGAAAGAAGGAAGTTTCAATCCATGCTATATAAGAACATAAAGGTCCTAAATGTTAAGAATCAACATTTATGATATGACTCCATGAGAATATTACGAAGCTTTATGTAAGATCATGAATTCCTTTCTTTATATGTCACGGATTATGAATGATGAAATATTCCAAGTATGCCATAAGACACATAGAAGTTATATGAAAGCTATGCATTATTGAAATGTCTTCTTTATGATGTGGCGATGTACAAGTCTATGCATGCCATGACTATCCTCGTCTATATGTTATTTGGGACTAAAATCATTGGAGCGAAGAATGAATGAATAAAAGAAATGTGAGTCCCCATCTAGTTATGATCATGACGCTATGATGACCCGTTAGTAGAGGGATATGAAATGATGACCTGTTAGTAGAGGGATGTGATAATGATGCTAGCTGATAATAGAGGGTTAGCCAAGATAATGATGTTAGCCGATAGTAGAGGTATAGCCAAGATTATGATAGCCAATAGTAGAGGCTTAGCAAAGATGTAGGAGCTATCCTTGTGATGATGATTAATGTTCTAAATGTGTATGAGATGGGTTAGTAGAATTCCCCTCCATTGTTTTAAAAGGCTTATGGGAGGGGTTAGTAGAATTCCCCTCCATTGTTTTAAAAGGCTTATGGGACGGGTTAGTAGAATACCTCTCCACTAATGATTTCATGATTCATACCTATGAATATTCCGTGAGAGTTTTACTTAGCACCGAGTGGACTTTGGGGATGATCACGGAAGCTCCTCGTTAGAAGAGGCATGAGACCGTTAGTAGAATCTCATTGTCCCATAACTACATACCACCGTAGGAAATAGGAATCACCTGCTAGTAGAGGTTGATTTCTAGACCAACCGATAGTAGAGGTAGCTCAATAACAAGGCTTTAGTGGATCCACTTAGGCAGTTTAGGAGGTCACCTTGGCAAGTAATTTCCCCCTTTCTCTGGTGTAGGGGAAACATCGGGACTCCATGGTTAGCTCACATGGTTTATGTCGGTTAAAGGATGCTCCCACATATGTCCATGTTCTCCTCATGTTCCCAAGGTGTCCTTTTATGATATTTTATGATGGCTCCTTCATATTATGTTCAAAGATGTTTTAAAGCTCCTATGATTCATTGTTTCACAAGTTCAAATCTCTTGAAGGTATATGACTATATCTACAAATGTGTAAGGTGGTCTCTATTATGATTATTAATGTTTCTTCCATAATAAAATAGTCTTTTATGTAAAGCGATGTGTTGTTAACCCAAAAATATTAATATTTTAATTATTTATAACAACATGTATTTTCTCACTAATTTAAGTTTATGTGACTCATCATGTATTCAAGTAAGGGTAAGTTCTTTATTTCTCATGTGCATTATTTCATGTCCTATGATGAGAGTAAAATGTCTAAATGATCACCCGTATGTATATTCCAAGTTTATATAATTTTCTTATTCACGACTATGTTCATCCATGCTGTTAGAATAAGAATAGGATTACATAGTCCTATTTAAAATTGGAACAGGAATAGTATGTTGTTTCCTAGTTGGATTTGGTTGTAGTGTCTATAAATAGGGTCTTTATGTAGCAATGTAAATACACATGTAAATAAACACAATTCAATAATATTTCTCCCCATATTTCTCACATGGTATCAGAGCATTGGTGAGAAGAAAACCAGTCAGAAGAAAACCAATAAGTTCTGGTAACTAGTCAGTTCTGGTGTGCATCTTTTCTTTGTTTCGTGAGTGTTGTACAAAACTAACACCACCACGAGGTGCGGAATACTCAGGCGAGCATACCCCAGTAAGCTCCTCTGAGTTTCAGTTGTTCATGCGCCCTCACGCGCCGCCAACAGTGTCAGATCCTCATCTCCACGCGCCGGCGCGTGTGGCTGTTTCTAGCAAGATATTTTGTCAATTCTTTTTCCAGCAGGGTCGTCTCTCCATTCCGACGCTACCCGTGTAATTGTTTCCGAGATCCACTCGCCAGAGCTAGGGTTTTGGCAATTTTAAGCAATTTCCGGAGACTGTTCACTGTTTCCAAGCAGTTTCCCGGCCAATTTTTAAAATTTTTTGACCAGTTTTCCTTTGGCTACAAAAGTTTGATTTTAAAGATGTCCTTTGGGATCAATATGTTTGGCTCCAAAAGTACAGGAATAGGAAGTTCTAATCCTATGATCACTTCAGAACCATTAATAGTTCCAACTACTTAGCATGGGCTTCCTCGGTTAAATATGATGCAAAGGTCAAGGTGTTCACGAGCACTTAATAACCAATGCTTATGTGGTAGATGAAAAAGAAACAGCTACTGAGGAATCTACAACAGCCATTGCACAATGTGAGAGGGTTGATGCTCAATTGTGTAGTCTCCTGTGGCGTTCTATTGATTCCAAGTTGATGCCCTTGATTCGTCCATTCCAGACATGTTATTCAGTTTGGGAAAAGGCTAGTGCTTTATATACTAATGACATATCTCGATTTTATGATGTGGTATCTCGAATGACCAACTTAAAGAAACATGAATCTGATATGTCTACATACTTGGGACAAGTGCAGGCAGTCATGGAGGAATTTGAAATGTTGATGCCAGTCACTGCGAACATCACAACACAACAAGAGTACAAGCAGACATTGTTTTTAGTCCTTACACTTGCTGGACTTCCTGCTGATCAAGATTTTTGTGTGATCAGATCTTAGCTAGTCCTACCATCCCCACAATGGATGAATTATTTTCTCGTTTACTTCATCTTGCTGCGTCGTTCAGTCATAAAGTAGTTTCATCACCCACCATGGACTCCTCTATTCTTGCTTCTCAAACAATTGATAAACGAACATCTATTATGGAGAACCGACGAGAAGGAGGTCGTTTTGGAAGATCTCGCTCTAAGTGTAGTTATTGTCACAAGCCTGGACACACTCGTGACATATGTTATACTTTGATGGTCCACCCCCCAGTTATGACCCTATTGTTACAAAGGAATATAACGAATCCCTTTGGAATCATGCAAATAAGCAAACTATTGCTCAGCCTAATGTTTTTGTTGCTCCACTTGATCGATCATCCAATAATGCTCATATTGCTCAGGCCGAATATGATGACTTCCTTCAATATCGAGCAAGTAAGCAATTGTCTCCACAAGCAATAACGGTTTCTCAACCTACTGTTCCTGTTGCAGGTAATCCTTTTGCTTGTGTTTCACAGTCTAGTACTCTTGGATCATGGGTTATGGACCCAGGCGCTTCTAATCATATTTCTGGTAACCAAATATTTTTATCTGATATTGTTTACTCACAATCCCTTCCTGCTATTACTTTGAGGCCAATGAGATCCAGACAAAACCAAAAGGGATTGGAAAAGCCCAACCTTTATCTTCTGTCTCCTTAGATTCTGTTCTTTATGTTTCTAGTTCTCCTTTTAATTTGGCATCTGTTAGTTGTTTGACGCGGGACTTATATTATAGCATTTACTTTTTTGATGATTTTTTCCTTATCCAGGACCGCAACACGGGACAGATGATTGGCACAGGACATGAATCACAAGGCCTATACTATCTTACCTCTTCAAATTCCTTCACAGCATGCTCTGTCGCGGATACTCCAGACCTAATTCACAAACGTTTCGGACATCCTAGTCTATCTAAACTCCAAAAGATGGTGCCTAGTTTGTCTAGTTTATCCTCATTAGATTGTGAGTCGTGTCAACTTGGGATACACACTCGTGCTACATTTTCACGTAGTACTAAGGGTCGTTCCGAATCTATTTTTTCTTTAGTTCATTCTGATATTTGGGGTCCTAGTCAAGTTAGTTCAACCTTAAAATTTTGTTATTTTGTTAATCTCATTGATGATTATTCAAGATGTACTTGGATTTTCTTAATGAAAGATCGCTCGGAGTTATTTTCTATATTAAAAGTTTTTTTGCTGAAATACAAAACCAATTTGGTGTTTCCATTCGTACTCTTCGTAGTGATAATGCGTTAGAATACATGTCCTCTCAATTTCAGGAGTTTGTGACTCACCAAGGAATTATTCAGCAGACATCTTGTTCGTACACCCCTCAGCAGAATGGTGTAGTAGAACGAAAGAATAGGCATCTCATTGAAACTGCTCGCACTCTTCTCATTGAGTCCCATGTTCCGCTGCGTTTTTGGGGTGATGCTGTCCTTGCATCTTGTTATTTAATTAATAGAATGCCCTCATCTTCTATTTAGAATCAGGTTCCATATTCCATATTGTTTCCTTTGTCACATCTCCATTCTATACCTCCTCGTATCTTTGGGATCACATGCTTTGTTCATAACTTAGCTCCAGGAAAAGATAAATTAGCCCCTCGTGCTCTCAAATGTGTCTTTCTTGGTTACTCTCGAGTTCAAAAAGGGTATCGTTGTTATTCCCCTGACCTTAATCGGCATCTTATGTCCGCTGATGTCACTTTCTTTGAATCTCAACCTTACTATACGTCATCTGATCGTCCTGATATCTCTGAGATCTTACCTCTACCTCAAGTCCTACCTGTACCGACTTTTGAGGAATCTCCAATTGTAGTGCCACCTCTAACAAAACCTACTAAACCTCCACCTCTATTGATTTATCATCGTCGTCCACGTCCAACACCAGTTCCGAATGATTCATGTCATGCGCCAGACCATGCTCCTACTGCAAACTTGCCTACTCCCAGCAAACCAAGTGCACTTAAAAAGGTCTACGATCCACTCGACATGCGAACCCATATTATACTTTCTTGAGTTATCATCGTCTCACATCATCCTATTCTGCTTTTGTATTGCCTTTGTCCTCTATTTCCATCCCTAAGACTACAAGTGAAGCACTTACTCATTCGGGATGGAGGAAGGCTATGGTTGATGAGATGTCTGCTTTACATACGAGTGGTACTTGGGAACTTGTCCCCCCTCCTCCAGGTAAATCCACTGTTGGTTGCCGTTGGGTTTATGCAGTGAAAGTTGGTCCAGATGGTCAGATTGATCGACTTAAGGCTCGCCTTGTTGCCAAAGGATATACTTGGATATTTGGGCTCGATTTTAGTGATACGTTTGCTCCCGTGGCTAAAATGGCATCTGTCCATATTGTTCTATCTATGGCTGTCATTCGTCATTGGCCTCTTCATCAGTTGGACATTAAGAACGCTTTTCTACATGGTGATCTTGCAGAAGAAGTCTATATGGAGCAACCACTTGGTTTTGTTGCTCAGGGGGAGTATAGTAGACTTGTATGCCGATTGCGCAAGTCATTCTATGGTTGAAACAATCTCCTCGAGCCTGGTTTGGAAAGTTCAACACAGTAATTCAGTAGTTCGGCATGACTCGTAGTGAAGCTGATCACTCTGTATGTTATTGACATTCTGCAGCAAATTTATGTATTTATTTGGTTGTTTATGTCGATGATATTGTTATCACTGGCAGTGATGAAGATGGTATCACTAGTTTGAAGCAACATCTCTTTAAGTATTTCCAAACTAAAGACCTTGGCAGATTAAAGTATTTTCCAGGTATTGAGGTTGCTCAGTCTGGATCAGGTATTGTTATTTCTCAATGCAAGTATGCCTTAGACATTCTTGAGGAGACATGGATGATGAGATGTAGACCTGTTGACACTCCTATGGATCCGAATGTTAAACTGCTTCCAGGACATTGGGAGCCACTCAGTAATCCTAAAAGGTATAGACGACTAGTGGGAAAGTTAAATTATCTCACAATGACTAGACCTAACATTTCGTTCCCCGTGAGTGTTGTAAGTCGGTTTATGACTTCCCCTTGTGATAGTCATTGGGATGTAGTTGTTCGTATTCTGACATATAAAGTCAGCGCCCGAAAAAGGACTACTCTTTGAAGATCGAGGACATGAGCATATCATGGGATATACAGATATTGATTGGGCAGGATCACCCTCTTATAGGCGGTCTACACCGGATATAGTGTATTAGTAGGAGGTAATTTGGTGTCGTGGAAGAGCAAGAAACAGAGTGTGGTTGCTCGGTCAAGTGCAGAGGCACAATATCGAACAATGGCTACAACAACTTATGAACTTATCTGGGTCAAGCAGTTATTGGGGGAGCTAAAATTTGGCAAAGTTGATCAGATGGAACTTGTGTGTGATAATCAAGCGGCCCTTCATATTGCATCAAAT
>JAPFFP010047810.1:0-10166 GCA_026153255.1 Solanum medicagineum
CAACCACAACCCAAATAGAATCAAAACCCTTTCTAGTCTTAGGCAACCCAACCACAAAATCCATGTTAATTTCCTCCTACTTCCAAGTAGGAATCTCTATATCTGGGGTTAGGCCACAGGGCTTTGATGCTCGACTTTGACTTGTTGGCAACTAAGACAACCGGACACAAACTTGGCAATATCCTTCTTCATACCACCCCACCAAAACACTTTCCTCAAATCTCCATACACCTTTGTAGAACCGAGGTGAATAGAATAAGAAGAATTATGAGCCTCATCAAGAATCCTCTTTATCAAGTCATCCACACAAGGCACACACAACCTACCTTGGTACCTAAGGGCACCATCTCCCCCTTGGTAGAAAACCTCCATCTTACTATCTCTCACTAAGGACTTCAATTCTAACAAGGGCATCAAGATCTTACTTTGCTTTTACCTCATCAACCAAGGAATACTTTGAACCATCAACAACCACAATACCACCATTATCAATCTCTTCCAACCTAACCCCCAACCTAGCCAACCGATGAACCTCTCTAGCCACGTCTTTGCCCCTATCTTTCAACATGAGTTGGGATACCCATAGACACCCTACTCAAAGCATCGGCCATAGCATTAGCCTTATCGGGGTGATAACGCACACTCATATCATAATCCTTGAGAAGCTCTAACCACCTTCGTTGTCTTAAGTTGAGATCTTTTTGAGTGAACACATATTGGAGACTCTTATGATCGATAAACACATCAACATGCACCTCATACAAATAATGATGCCAAACTTTCAAAGAAAATAACATGTCAGCTAATTCAAGATCATGGATAGGATAGTTCTTTTCATGCACCTTTGGTTGTATAGAGGCATAAGCTATCACCTTACCATTTTGCATCAAAACACAACCCAAACCAATTCGTGAGGCTCACAATACACAATAAACCCTTCCAATCCTTTCGGTAGAGATAAGATAGGAGCCGAGATAAGTTTATCCTTCAAGGTTTGGAAACTCTTTTCACACTAATCGGTCCATACTAACTTAGCCTTCTTTTGGGTCAACTTAGTCATAGGAGAAGCAATAGAAGACAACCCATTCACAAACGTCCAGTAGTAACCCGCTAAGTCCAAGAAACTTCTAATATCCAATGGAGTCAAAGGTCTAGGCCAATTTCTAATCACTTTGGTCTTTTTAGGATCAACCTTAATACCATCCCCTGACACTACATGATCTTGGAAGGCAACCTCTTGCAACCAAAACTCACACTTCTCATACTTGGCATACAACTTCTCTTCCCTTAATTCTTGTAGCACCATCCTCGAATGACTCACATGCTCCTCCTCACTATGGGAATAGATCAAAATATCATCAATGAAAACCACCACAAACAAATTGAGGTAGGGTTTAAAGATCCTATTCATAAGATCCATGAAGATAGTCGATGCGTTGGTCAACCTAAAAGACACAACCACAAATTCATAGTGCCCATATCTAGTCCGGAAGGCCGTCTTGGGAATGTCAAACTCCCTCACTTTTACTTGGTTATACCCATAATGAAGATCAATCTTAGACAAGTGACTAGCCCCTTAAAGTGTGGTCAAATAGATCATCAATCCTTGTTAGAGGATACTTAATCTTGATGGTGACTCTATTAAGTTCCCGGTAGTCAATACACATTCTAAGAGAACCATCCTTCTTCTTTACAAACAAAATTGGTGCACCCCAAGGTGATTGACTAGGCCTAATAAAACCCTTCTCCAACAAATCCGTCAATTGGTCCTTCAACTCTTTTAACTCCGCCGAGGCCATACGGTAAGGGGGAATAGAAATGGGTTGAGTATCAGGAAGGAGGTCTATGCCAAAATCTATTTCCCTTTTGGGAGGAACACCAGGAAAGTCACTAGGAAAGACATCAAGAAACACAGTTACCACCAGAACCGACTCTATAGGAAGGACTTTGGGCTCAACTTCCCTAACCCTCACAAGATGATGGAGACACCCCTTAGAGATCAACTTTTGGGCTTTAAAGCAAGAGATAAACCTACCCTTGACCACCACATCATGACTCTCCTACTCAAGGATGGGTTCATTTGGGAATTGGAATTTGACCCTGTGGGTTCTACAATTAATAGAGACATAGTATGCACTCAAACAATCCATCCCAAGAATGACATTAAAATCCACCGTATCCAACTCAACAAGATAACAAGGCAATATTTTATGCAAAATGCAAACGGGACAATTTCTATAGACCTTTCTAGCAACAATAGATGCACCAATGGGAGTAGACACCTCATAATACTCACACACCAATCCGGGCTCAACATGAAACTTTTTGGCAACAAAGGGAGTAACAAAAGAAAAAGTGATACCCGGGTCTATCAATGCATACACATCATAATCAAAGACTTTTAACATACCGGTGACAACATCGGGCACCTCATCTATCCATTGCATTCCTTGAAGAGCATAGAACCGGTTGTGCCTTGAGGCACCACCTTGTTATCCTTCTCTCCCCAAAGGAACTGCATTCACACCCTAGCCTTGTGGACTAACATCCTTATCCTTGTTGTGATTACGTAGACAATCAATCATCTTATGGCCCACTTCCCTACAACCAAAACAAGCATTGGTATCCCTCAAGCATGGGTCATCATGACCCTTACCACATTTTGGACATATAGAATTAGGCACCGCACCACTATCACCTTGGGACCTTGGGCCCTTGGGTAGTCATTGGCAAACATCCTATTAGGAGCTTGAGAAGACCCTAGGCCTTGATGAAACTGGCCACCTTTGGGACTTTGGAACCTTCCCTCAAATGGGCCCTCTTGGCCTCACCACCTTTCGTTTTTCTCAACTTTTCCCCCTCCAATTGTTAAGCATAAGTCATGAGGCAGGAAAAGTCCATGTCACCAATCAACATGGCGGCAAAAGTCGGATGCACCCATCACAAACTTATTCATTCTAGACTTCGGGTCGGCAATCAAGTTTGGAGCATATTAGGGTGTTGGTTGAATTTGAGGGCATACTCCCTCAGACTTATGGATCCTTGCTTCAAATTCATGAACTCCATTATTTTAGCCTCCCTATGCTCAAAGGGGAAGAACTGATTGAGGAAAGTCACCTTAAACTCCTCCTAGAGGATCACATTGTTGTTCCCTTTTTCCTCTTTCCGTTGAGTATACCATATTTGGGCCACCCCTTGAGGCTTTGTGTTGGAATTCAAGGGTAATTAGGATGATTATCTACTAGTCTTCGAGTTTGCTTATAAGAATAGCTTTCATGCTAGCATTAGTATTGCTCTGTTAGAGGCTTTGTATAGTAGGAGATGTAGATTTCTGGTGGGGTGGTTTGAGTTGGGGAGAAGGCTTTGATTGGCTCAAATTTTGTGTTGGAGGCCATGGAGAAGGTGAAGTTGATTAGAAGAGGTTGAAGACGGCTCAAAGTCACCAAAAGTCTTATTCAGATACTAGGAAGAGGGGTCTTGAGTTTCATGTTGGAGATTGGGTGTATGTGAAGTACTCACCCATGAAGGGTGTAATGCATTTTGCTTAGAAGGGAAAGTTAAGTTCCCAGTATGTAGATCCTTATGAGATTGTTGATCGAATTGGAAATGTGGCTTATAGGTTGGATTTGCCTCCAGTTTTGAGTTATATTCATCCAGCTTTCCATGTGTCTATGTTCAAGAAAGTGATTAGTGATCCTAATACCATTGTGCCTTTGGAAGATGTTGGGGTTGAGGAGAACTTGTCTTATGAGGAAGTCCCGGTTGAGATCTTGGATAGGCAAGTGAAGCGACTTCACAACAAGGATGTGGCTCCGATTAAGGTGCTTCAGAGAAATGAACATGCGGAGAGTGCTACATGGGAGGCGGGGTTGGACATGATGAAACGATATCCCCATCTTTTCCAATATACGCAAGCCTATGGTGTTAGATTCTTCCTATTCCAAGTGGTCCTAATTCTTTCACTTTTGTGTTTCATGACATGACACGCATACATGTTCACGAAAATGATTTAAAGATGTTTTGAATGATTTAAAAATGTTTTGATATGAGTTTTAATGACTTTATGATTTTCAAGTGATGAAATATACATTGTATCTTGTGTTTGGGTGTTTTATGTTCAAGTCAAGTCTTTCAAGCCTTGTCCTAGCACATTCGAGGACAAATGTTCCTAAGGGGGGATGATGTAAGGACCCGGACCTTGTATGACCTTAATGGTGCTTGGAATTTGGTTCTAAAAAGTTTTTAACTAAGGTTAAACCTCATGAATAAGTCCACGGGCCGTGTGACTCGCCACGAGAATATGTGGAGGAGCCTTGAGGTGGCCATTGGCCTTATGTGTAGAGTGTTGGCCTTAATTTTGGAGTTCAAGACCAAGGCTTGCACCACATAGACCCCACATGGTTCGTTTGGCTCTTTATGGGTTGTGTGGTGGCCTGTGTGAAATAGCCTTAGCCTTGAAAACCACATTTTGGCTAAGGCATGTCACAGTGAACCTCACACAGTCCATATAACCCTTCACAGTCCATATGGCCCTCCGTATGGGCGTTGCTTTGAACATTTTATAATTATGGAATCACTGTTTAGGAACTTGATTAGTGGGAATTTATCTAAGTGTAGCCATATGGAAGGCTACATGGCCCGTGTGCCTCTAAACTGACCGTATGCCCTCCATACGGGACCCCTGACAACATTTTATCATCTGTTTCATTAACAGCGTTCTTGTAATTTTGGCTACTTTTAAGGGTCTTTTGTGATGTTCTATGCTATCCAAAGATATTCAAATGACCTATGTTCTTCTTCTCTCATTCAAATTTATTCAACACTTAGAATTTATTCAAGCTCTCTCTTAAGAGCTTCTCTCAAGTGATCTAGTGAAGACTTAGCTTGGGGATTATGGAAAGGCTCTCTTCTTCATCAAATTCTTGTTGTTTCTTCTTGGCTAACTAAGGTATGTGGTATTGATTCATACTCCCTTTCAACCATGAATACCCCAAACTCTTTTACTTTGATTTTCATGAAATTTAGCTTACTTTAATTATGGATTTTTTAAGACTATTGTTTATTTGATTCAATTAAGATATGGGCTACATTTTATTATTGATTTTAAAGTGATTTAATCCCTAATATGTTGAATTGATGATTTGAATATGCATGGCCCCTTTAAAGTTTGATCTAAGCATGGATAATCTAAATTATGATTTGAATGTGGATTTTACTTATGGATTTACTTGAGTTTCATATTGAATTGTTGATTTAAGATTAAATCTCTATTGCCCATTGCTATTCTCCTATCATTCATATGTATTCATGAGTATTGGAATTTGATAAAAATGAGTTGATGAGTTAAGCTCACACATGATTTGATGAAAATATGGTTATGACAAGAATGTGATCACATAAATGTCTATGATATGGCTTTTTAAGCAACTTTGGGTGTTTAAACCAATATGATATATGTGAATAAGCTATTCCTATGCATGAAAAGCATGATATGAATTATGATTTGGCTTTTTAGCTCAAGTATGAATGATTATGAAGAATGTTTGGCTTTTAAGCCTAAGAATGCATTGAAATGATTTGAAATGACTTGCACCTCATTCGAAAGCATGTATACGCATATGTATTCTTGTGGGATGATAAATTAGCACCGATGAGATAGGAGGTGTTAGGGTTATCCCAAGGTTCCTCTTCCTCTCTCTTGAACTATGTTCCAGCATAGGTGTTTGATATAGTAACCCTCACCAAAATGGGAGGCCCGTAAGGTGCGGTTACAAATTGTGATATGATATGATATGAAAATCCTATCCGAAATGGGAGGTCCGTAAGGAAGGTTGCTTCTCCGAGATGGGAGGCCCATAAGGAGAAGTGTAGTTTACCTTTGGCAAGTAGACCACCTCTTATCCGGTGTGAGGATAACATTGAAATTCCAAATAATAGCTCGCTTGGTCTTATATGTCAGTTAAGGTCTCATCCCCTCTGTATATAAATATTATGGCATTTCATGCATCATGGATTTTATGGCATATTATTATATTACTCTTCTTTGATATGTATATATCTTTTTCTATATTTGTGCCCTTGTCATTTAACATTGAATGCAGGTTTAGTAAGTTCATATGCATTTTATGTTTGCATACTTAGTACATTCAAATGTAAACGCATACTTTTACCTATATTATCTAACCATGTAAGGACTGGAGACTACCTTCATCTACCACTTGACAGCTAGATCGAATTTGAGAAAGTGTTGTGGTGAGTCCTATCTTCCAAGCACAAGCCACCATCTATCTAGCTTATGTTATTTTCGTTTATGCTATTTACTATAGGGGAACAAGTAAATGCTAAAATTGTTGGAATATGTTGAATATGCTAGAATTCAAGGCTAAACATATCATAGGATTGTCATCAACAAAAAGGAAGAAATGATGTTATGAAATTTTGATGATTTAACAAACCATGGGAACAGGTGACGGACCTGATCCCATGAGTGTTGTGAACCTGAAAGCGACAATCGACAATAGTACACTGACGGGCTGTTATTTGTTAGTATGCGTCTGCCTGCTATGCAACAGTCATCTAGCTAATGAAATTGCACCAAATGTTGTTGATGTTGTGTATATATATCCAACCTTTTTTAGAGGAAAGCTTGAGGATTTCTACATACATTGAGTGAGTGTTCTTGATGAGGCTCTCGAGTAGTACACTAGGAAGATCATAATTGTTCTTGCTTTGTGTAATTTATTGTTCTTAATGAGTGTTCCCATCTTGTAAATTGATTCCTATTCTATAAAAAGATCTGGTATTAAGCAAGTTTTTGTTCTTCATTATTGAAGTCATAGCTAGAGTTAGCTATGGTGAGTGTTGAAGTCTAAGTTGGCTAGGGTTAATCGATTTAGTGGGTAGCGAAGTAGCTATTTAGTTTGCTCGAACCTATGGTAGAGTCATCACAATGAGGGGGGAAAGGATTTAGTATTAGGGAAAGGATTTAGAGTTAAATTCCTTGATTGCAAGTGTTTGCAATCAAACTTTGCTTTTTTGAGGTTAATGGAGTTAGGTTGAAATCCTGTGAGTACAGGTCGTGGTTTTCTCCTCCCTTAAGCAAGGGGATTTCCACAGAAAACAGCTTGTGTGATTTTACTTTGTTGCTTTACTATTTTCGTTGTTTTTATTGACTGTTGCTCTGTGAGGGACCTAGTCCCCAGTTACTCAGCAAACGCATGCGTTCCATCAGCAAAGTTTTCACATATTATGAATTTTGATGCATATATTTTTTTCTCTCCAAGATTAAGAAGTTAAAGCATGGAAGAACTAGTTCTTGCAAATTTAATAGTATTTTATGTGAAGAGTTGCTTTATTAATTATGACGATTTTGTTGAGAGAGAAATATGAAAAAGTTAGATTTGATTTATGTCGTAAAAGGAAAATATAACTAATTTAGTTAGAGTACATTTAGGATTTTAGTTTTAATATTTTTTCCTAAATTTTAATTATACAAATATGATTGTAATTATTGAAGTTACTTGATAGTGTAAAATATTTTATACATTAACCGTGCACAAAATTTAAATTCTTAATTTATTGGTATTTTAGTTCAAAATATTTTCATCAAAGTTAAAAAAGATTATTTTTTCACAAATATCAGCGGTAGAGGGAATATTTAAATAGTAACAAAAAAATTTTATTTTCTATTTTTTTTGTTTTTTGGCAAATCGCCCGCGAAATTCAGTAAATACAAATATAACTTTTGCGTACCTAAGACAAGGTAGACGAGGAAAACAATATTTCCTTGCATTCAGCACCAAGAGATTAGTAGTATCCAGTGACTTGCATGTCATCGTTCAAAAATATATTTTCCCTTTGTAATTTTGAATTCATAAAAGAGATGTATTATGAGTTAAGTCAAATAAATAAAGGAGAGATTCTCTGAGTGAAATAGAATAAAATAAAGGAGAGCTATAGAAAAAGAAAAATTTATTAATTTATCTGAGGTACCATGAGTGTTAACTTGGCAACCATCTGATATAAAACAGGATAGCTCGATTGAAAATAGCATGACGCCCCATCGATTTTTCATGATTTGTTTGGCAGCATTTTGAAATGTAACAGGCATCTACGTTGAATATAAGATGAAGTATTACCAACCTATCATGATTTACATGTCACCATTCTTGAGTCTATTTTCTTTTAGCTCTAGAATCATGACAATCCGTTATAATATGTGTAGTTCAACTAAATTGAATATAACCTGAAGTCGTATGAATTTTTTTTCACAATTTATAAGTTTTGGTTCCTCCGGTCAGCACCTCTCCACGACTCCACCTATATTTCTTGGTATTTTAGTTCGAACAAAATTTCATCAAAGTTAATCATTTTTGCACAAATATGAGAGGTGGATATAATATTTAAATAGCGACACCAAGGTAACCTCCTTTTATGCAAATGACCCGACGAATTCGGTGAATGCGAGTCACTCTGCCTATTTAAGACAGGAAAGACGACGAAATAAGTTTTCATGGGGCTCGAACCTGTTAGGATATCCTATTAACCATGTGTTTAGATATAGTATTATTTATTGAATAATTGTATGTTTATTTATTCAATTAAATAAAGTGTTACATTAAACAGATCAATTTGTCATATATGTGTCCTTAACTTATATAGTAGATGATTTGGTATATAGAGTTTAAGCTTATACACAGAAGATCAACTCATCGGTTCTTATAAGTTAAAATTATAGTTCACAATCTAGACGGAAATTTGGACAAACCATTGGGAAAATTGTAGCACGAAATTATGTGTAAGTTATCTTGATTATGAGAATGGTATAATTCTAACTTCTCGTGTAGTACATTTTGTATATATTGAACGGAACCAAGTAGAGATAGATGTTTTGGACTGACTGATAAAAACATGTTCTCTAAACTATTAAATTTACTTATATTCTTGATCCTGATATAATGATTATGAGCTGTATATATTACTTATCATTTTGATTTATTAAAAGGTGGGATTCTGAGATGGGTCAATATGTATGGTAAGTTAGATGATAATAATATATTGGTGAAATAATTAGTTAGTTGATGAAATCCATGTCTCAAGATTGAGGATACACCTTTAATGAGAAGCTTATAAGTTTTCATTAAAGAAGCTTATAAGTTTTCATATGCAAACCCGGTCGGTAGATTTATGTCTCAATATAGAGATTGAGGATACACCTTTAATGAGAAGCTTATAAGTTTTCATTAAAGAAGCTTATAAGTTTTCATGTGCAAATCCGGCCTGTAGATTTATGAATTTGGTGCATGAAATAAGTTAAGTATTGCTGTAAAAAAATTAATTATTAAATTAAATTTGTCGATAATTTAATTTATTGATTAGTATTTGTAGTCTTAACATGGGGAATAACATAAGTGTTTAATGGGGAAGTTTGAAATATAAATAGAAGAGTGCAATTACGAATTTTTAGTGGAATAATTTGTAATTTATTATGGTAAAAATAAGTCAGATTGAAAAGAATTATTTCCACAATAGGAAGCCTCAGTAATAAATTATGTGGTCCATAGTGCCCATATTTAACTGGAACTCAGAATCCTATTTCTAATAAAAGAAGGTTTCTTGTACTTCAAGAAAGGGTTTTCCTTCTTCTTTTTGAATGTGGAAAGGTAATCTATAAATAGGGGTTCTCCTAACCTAGAAAATCCAGTAGAGAAAGAAAGAGAAAAAGCATTAGTATTCTATACGACACTTGCCCACCCAAGTATTAAGAGAAAGAAAGAGAAAAAGAATTAGTATTCTATACGATACTTGCTCACCCAAGTATTGAGAGAGTTCGGTCGTTAATCTGGGATCACTGTAGAAGACCGTGGAACTCTAGTTTGGTTTGCTTTAAGACATCTGCACACGCTTCAAGAGGTATTCCTTGAATTAAATTTTCTGTATACTTTGCGTGTGATACGTGTTTGTGATTGTTATTTATTATTCATGTAGGCTATAAGATCCTCGGATTGCTTCCGCTGTGTACTATTTTCCAACAGAACCAACATATTAGTATCTGGCTAGGGATGGGGCGGCGCGGGACGGGTTTAGAGCTATGCGGGGCGGGGCGGGGCGGGTTGAAATAGCTATTTTTAAAACTAATGGGGAGGGGGGGGGGGGGTGAGTTACGG
>JAPFFP010047811.1:0-10166 GCA_026153255.1 Solanum medicagineum
TTCCTTTAATATATTCAAAGACAATATTTTTGTAGGTTGAGATTGTATCCATGAAATTAAGCCATCTTCGCCTACTACTGGTTTTTACATTTATTTTCTGATGAAATTTGACAATTGTTTCGCATTCCGTTCTGACTAGTATTTCGGCCTTATTCAAAATATATAACCGAAAACTATTTAACCCATATACTATTGCTAAAATTTCCGCGTCTATACTACTCATATTTCCCTTTTCTTTATACTTTCCACTCTGATATGCACATATTTTTTCTTACTTTTATTACTATATTTACTTGGTCGGGTTTTTAATACAGCTCCCCATCCTGCAAAACTTCCATCTGTTTTTATAATTAAATAATAAGTACCTCTTGAATATTTTTAGCTTTTATTTTTTATTTTTTGCACTAACTTGATATCCTCTCAATTAAAATGTTTCTGTCATTTACTTTCGGTCTTAGCATAAAGTGGCCCAGCTATTTTTTTTAAGTCTTGGATGAAATTCATAGCATAATTTATAACTCCTAGAAATTTTTGTAATTCCTTTGTGCTTTCTAATTTATCTAGCATGTCTAGAATTTTTTTAGCTAAATGCGGTTGTAGCTTAGTTTTTTCTGTCTCCTAGTATTACTCGTAAAAGATTTATATGTGATTTACATATTATTATACCATTTTCTAAAACAACCTAAATAATGTTTGAAGGTGGCCTAGGTGTTTTCTTATGTCTTTACTAAATACTAAAATATATTCTACATAGACAAGGATAAATCTTTTATAGTCTAGAAATAAACTATCGATTTTTCGTTGAAAAATTGGAGGTGTAGTCTTTAGCCCAAAAGGCATTGCTAGCCATTCGAAATGCCCTTCAGGACATGTAAATGTTGTCCATTCTATACTTTCTTCGTGTATTCTAACTTACCAATACCCTGATTTACAATCAAATTTACTAAATATTTTCTTTCCTTGTATTCTGTTGATTAACCCATTTTCATCTGGGAGTTTATATGCATCTGTTCTGGTATTATCATTAAGTCTTTTATAATTTATTACCATTCTTGTCTTTCCTCTTATTATTTCACTATGGTTCTGCACCATAAAGGCTACAGACCTATGTTTTGACGTAGATCTTCGTATTACCCCTAGATTTAATAATTCTTTAATTTGTATTGCAGAGACTTCCATATCTTGACTAGTAGCGTCTATTATGACTGTCTTTATTATATATTTTGGGTTTATAATCTCTCATTTACATACTACTTTATTTGTCTCCCAATGTTTTAGTGGGTTTTCACCTATTATCTCCATTTCATCTAATATTTTGACTATCTCAGCCAAGTCTCTTGGACTTTTAATAGCTCCTATATTGGCTATTCCTATTCTAAAGTTGTAAATTCTGTTTCTATATCAATCAACGTATAGTATGTATTTAATATATCATAGTCTTCTTCTTCGTACATTTCATCTTATTTCTTAGTACATTTTTCACCATCTCTACATTCATTGGAACAAGGCTAGAGGTGTTCTGGGCCTAGTGTGTTGGAGGATGTTGGCTCTTTTATATATCTTCCTTTTTTCTGTATTGTGGTTGTTTGTACCGGCGTGTAAGTAGTATTTTTAAAGAATGCTACTCCATCTCTTGTAATCAAACAACTACCATTGTTATGTAAGATGAAACGTAGTCCTAGAATAAAGTCTACATTTATATTTAAATCCTTTACCCAGATTCTATCTACTTTATAAGATGGTTTGTAAAATTCATTACATGTATCTATGAAACTAATCTGGGCTTTATCTATATAGTGTTGATAAATGTTATGAGTTCCGTCCATTTGCATTACTGCAATTGTGTTTTCTAAGATTTTTATTAGATTTGGTGGTATTATCTTCTTGTTTATTATGCACCCGGCACATCCCATGTCTACTAATGCTAGAGTTTCTATTTTTACGTCTCCTATCTTGAGCCTTGCTAGTATTTTTACAGTAGTAAATTTTTTATCTACATTAACTATTAGAGATTCGCAAGTCTCTATGTTCATCAACTATGTTTCTTGTGTAGGTTCTGGCTGCCAGTCTTCGTCTACTTTTTCCTTTCCCTTTTCTAGGCTCTTATCCTTTGTTCTAGCTCATTTACTCTAGTTTCTAATGTCATTATTCTTAAAGTCGTGGTCTGATTTCTTTCTTCTTTGTATTCATCTTATGTTATTATCTTGATTTTTAACATGTCTTCTATACATGTGATCTATCCCTCCATATAGCATAATTTATATTTTGCTCTTTTGTCACTACTTGGTTACCGTTTACATATAGTACATTGATTACTATCTATCCCTTTATTCCTTTCAAATTCATGATTATACTCTTGCAAAATATTTACCATTATGTTTGTTTGTGTTTCTTCTAAATCTAGGTTCTCCATTTCTAGTCCTATTTCGTTTATTAATTATTCTTCTTCTGAGTTAGAAGAGTCTAATTGTAGTCTTTCGGCCAGTTCTATACTAACAACAAAATATATACTTTCACTATCTGAAATATATTCATCTACATTTATTACCATTTTTTGAAAATCTTCTATTAGTTGTGAATTTCTAGTCCGCTATTATTTCTCTTTGGACATAGATTTGTCAAATGTTCTATGCTACCGTAAGTAAAACATTCTAATTTATTTTTATAGTTTCTATCAGTTCTATATTTTCTAACGTGTCTATTTCTGTCTAGATATGGTTTTCTAGATGATGACTTTCTTAGGTAGTTATTTCTTCTATTATATGTATTTGCATAATGTGGTCTATTTCTTTTATAACGTCTTTTTCTATTTTGGTCTTTATCGTAGCTTTGAGTAGTATATATTATGTTTTTACAGAAACTCATCTCATTTTGCTTTAGTTGAATTTGTATTTGTAGATTTGTGCATTTTTCAGTTAGTATTTTCATTACATGTTGCACCCTTTGTCCTATTGACCATCTAGTATTCAGATTTTGGATTCCTCCTTTTCTTTTATACAATGTTTCTTCTATTTCTTGACCTAGAGTCCTGGATAATTTATTAAATAGCTTCTTCCCTAATTTCTTGTCAAAGGAATTTTCACTAACTGTACAATAATAGTAATAATCTTTTAGAAAAGTTTTTATACAGAACCAACTTACACTACTTAATTTTTCTAGTTTTATTAGGGCATTTCTTTGTAGTATTACTAATCCACTATTCGGGTCTTCACCCATTATCAAACTATATATCTTAGTAAAATTATAAGGATTAGCTCCCATATTTACTAGAGCCTGAAATTCCTGTGGGAAGTTAGACTTATAAATTTCCCATAACGCTTTCGCCGATTCTCCTAAGAAAGTCTCCATATATTTATATATTGTTTCTGAGTCTGTATTTTGATATGTCTTTATATAGTCTACTACAACTATTCAATTCCAGAGGTCTATGACTGTGTTCCACATTTGTGGGTCGTGAGCGGCTATATTTAGTATTTTTTCTTTATTACCCCCTTCTTGTAACTTAATTGATTCTTCAACAGGCATTCTTGTTCCTAACGGTTTTACATTTTCTGTTATTATTTCAGGATTTACCCTAAGACTCTTCTCCATGGTACATTCTCGGTACTCGTATCTATTCTATGTTGCTGAGTTATTCGTTAGAAAGGGCTAGAACTAGTAGATTCCATTAATTCTTTTTGGCTTATAATAGAATCCAATTCTCTTTCTTCATCACTATCATATATTTTATGGACAATTTTGTCAATGTCATCTAGTTTTGTTTGGATTTTGTGTTGTTCTTTATATCCTAAGTTATTTATTCTAAATTCACATTTTTTAAAGTGCAATTCGGTCTCTATTAAATTCATAGCTCCTAACTTACACACTTTACATTTAAATGTTGCACTTGTATTCTCTTTATATCGTCTTTTAACATTTCTCAAACCATCATCTACCCCAAACTCCTCTTCTATTATTTCTACATTCATCATTTCTATGGTTGTGTCAATTTCATCATCTAACTCCTTTTGCATAGTGTATTTGTAGTCAATGAATCTTATAGATGTTTCTCCGTTAGTATTTGTATACATCAAATGTGATTCTGGTACCGTTGTTATTTTCTTGTTAAATTTTTCTAAATTCCATTCTAATCCTGCATATTCTTCTGGATTTAGTTTAATTGGTTTTATTAGCTTTATTCCTTTATCTCCCATCATTTCAACTACATCATCTACCTTAATCCTAAATTTTGTATCACTGCTTAGGGCCATTTTTCCTATAAATCCTACACACACTAATAGATTATTACCTCTCTCCATTTCTTCATAACCTTTAGTCTGTATTCCTATTTTTTTATTTTTTCTAAATTCTATCAAGTTTAGCATGAAATCGGTGCTAATATAGAATATTCCTCCTATGATAGATTTCTTTAGATCAGGCCATCTATCGTTATATATTGCAATTAATAATTTAGTACCTAAGTTCTTTCTAGTTAGTCCTTTTAATTCAATTACAAGTAATCCCATGTGCATGAGAGTCATTCTAGTATTTATTATCATAGTAGATGTATTATTTCTATCTCGTTTCCTATGGCTGATAATTGCTCTTCTCGTTAATGTCTATATAGTTGAGTATTTCTTGAGAAATCTTTCATATTATATAATGTCTTAGGATATAATAATTTTAATTGATTTTGTTGAAAAATTCTTAAGTCCCTGTCTATGTCGATTACCTGATTTAATTCTTGATTTTGACTTTCTTGTTTATTTCGTGATAGGATTGTTGTTAGAAGGTTATTTCTTATTTTATTATCTGAAAAACTTACTCTTGATCTTTCTTTAGTTGTTCTTGTCCTACCTGGAAAAAGGTCCATAGTTGAGGTTTTCTAGTCAGCTTTGGTCGATCTTTTTGTGGTGTTATTTCTATATTTTTTAATTGAACTATTAATTCATCTACGTCAGTATTTCTTGGTTGTTCTGCTACTTCGTCTTTTGTTTTAAAGAAGTTTGTCAAATTTTGTATTTATTTCTTATAATAGTGCTATTATAGTATTGTTCTGTTTAATAATAACTTGATTGGACTTGTTTTGGGGTATACAGTCTGAAAACCCTTGCGGATCAGTTTGAAGTTTTGATGTAAAATTTAGTGTCTTGGTGTAAATGGGGTCTAGATCGTTTATGAAAGAGAGATTTCTTCAAACTTTGCTACTATATTTTTAAATTCGTTAATATCAGTCTTTACTGATTCTACTTGTCCTGTTATTTTTGTTACTAGTTGCATTGTCTTGACTTCTAATTCTTTGGGTTATTTTGTTATTGTCCTGACTAATTTTTCTATTTTGACCTTTGTAGGTATTTTTTCTATATTAAACTTATTATTCAAATATTGAATCTTTCTGTATATTTCAAATTCTTGTGATTTTAGAAAATCGAAGTTTTGTTCGACTTTGTCTAGTATCTTTTTCTATTTGTTCTGAGCATTCTCCATTAGGTCAAGTAGTCTTATTATGATTTTATTATTTTCTTGGGCTTTTTCACTAAAATTTATTATTAAGTCTATTAATGTATTATATTGTTTGTCTTCAGAATGCAGCGTATATCTCCTCTACTAAAATTGCACCTTATTACTATATTATTTTTTATTTAATATTCTCAATTGTTTTTCTGGGTGAATTTTTAGGTCTAAATACTAGAGATTCTTTAGGGTATCTATTGTTGTCAAATATTTTTAAATGGGATAACTCTATCCTAATGGAGTATTTACTTTACACAGTTTTTTCTTGGAATTTTATTCTTTGCGTATAGATTTCTATGTCATGTCTAATACCTTTACACTCCCACCTTAATGCACTTATAATTTCTGGACTAAGGGGCATATGTACTATTGGGCCAGTTGGGTCTGTAGTTTCTACTATGTGTACATACGTACTTAATGCCTTCTCTAATTGTATTAATCGTCGTCTTTGTTTTATTTCCCTGTAATAATACTAGTATTTTAGTCGGATTATTGTAGCAAATCTTTGTATTTTCATAGAAGTTCTATAATAGATATCTAGATTTTAGGTGTCCTACTAACCTATATTCTAGTCTTGATATTATATCTATTAGCACCTCTAGTCTCTGATTATAATCTTTATTGTTATTGAGTCTGGTATATTCGAAATACAAACTACTTAGTTGTTCTTTAGTCTTTAAATACGATTTAGTATTTTTGAAAGGTCTTCGCATTTAAAATAGGTACCCAAAATCCCTGGGCTCCGATACTAAAATAAAGCAACAGATATAAATAAACAGTGTGTAAAAATAAAGATCACAAGTCTAAAACTAGTCTATAGTATAATGGAAAAATAATGGGAAATTTAATAAAATAATAAAAAAATAATTAACAATTATAAAATATATTGTTTGTTGTCAAAAATTTGAACTAGTCCTACTCGGTACTCCCTCTCTCTTGTACATCATGGGCCAAAAATCTCATATATTTTTCTGATTTCTCCCATACTTTTTTTTGTTAATCTAACTGGTTCATATCTTCCTTTTAGCCCTATATACTTAATAATTTCTTGTTTAACCCCACCACTGGCAACTAATCTGTCCTTTGTATATTTTTTGGACTTTAAAGCCATAGAATCCTAGTAATTTACAGGTTAATCCATCATTATTATTAAGTAGTTAAGAGGCTAACCATCTACTAAGGGTTAGATTACATGAAAATTGTCAAATATAATATTTAAACACAATTTGAAAATAATATACATGATACTTCATAACGTGAACATAAGATAACATACTAAACATGATAACATAAATTCAAACATAATGTACATACGACCATATATTTTTGTGGGAGAAAACTGAAAGTAAAATGTATGAACTTGCATGACTTAGACTGAGAGAGGTTTCCTGAAACAAACTACTACAAGCTTATGAATTTACTAAGCACAGTACTTTACAACAACTGATTTTATTTAGCTAGGAGGACTTTTTGGTTGAGGAAGGGTTGGATACATAAAGGTAGATGAAGGGGAAGGGGAATATGTTGCTAAGGGAGAGGAGTTCTTATGACATGCTATTCTTTTTATCATGCTTCCTTCTTCAGCATTTGATCATTTATTTATAGGGACTTTTGGACTTCAAAACTGGACTTCAAAACCTTAGATATGAAATCGCCTTGGAACTTGAGGCATGCAACCGCCTATTTCCACCTATAGCCTTACATATGCAACTGTCCATGTCTCCTTACCATATTGCCTCATTTTCTACACTTCACATGGTCATGTTGACCTTTTGACCTTGTTGTCCAAATATTCCTTGTCTGCCATTATATTTCTTGTCTACCACTATTTCTTGTCTTTTCGCATCTATTTGACTGACTTCTTAGTTTGTTATTTTCTATAATATTTGCTCATGTGTCTAGATTGTGCAGTGCGATCGAATCAAAGCTCATTCCTGAATCATCATCCATTCCATCATGAACCTCGTCATTTGAGTCATATTACATTCCTTCGTCTTTCACATCTTCATACCTCTTAGTGTTGCAGGTAGCATACGTAATTATTTCTCATTAGTTACATTTTCTGGCAAAGTGTCAGCCATCAACGGATTTGATGAGTCTTTACCGGCTATCGTTTGAGCCAAACTAGCTGTGTCCATATCCAGCACAGTGGATATGTTTACATTCGTTAGGGAATGCACACCTATTAACGGATTTAATAAGTACTTATCGGCCACCGATTGAGCCGGACTAGCTGTGTCCATATCCGACACAATGGATCTTTTTGCATTCATTATAGAATGCACAACTGTCTCATCCATTTATATTGGAGATAGAGAAATCTGAGGATTTTTGTTACAATCATCCATGCTTATTTACGTTTGATATAACTCGAATTTGATTTCTCGTAGGCGTTCCTCCATTATTTATAATTTTTCCATATGTCTGGCATTTTCTCGCACTAGTGTTTCATTTTTAAAATTCAATCTTTTAAATGCCTCAGCCATTGAAGAGCAATGGTCACAAAAAATAACTTTATCAGTGTCTTTTTGAATATTATACTGGATAGTCTGTCTTTGATTATGAAGACGATATTTTAGTATTTAGTAAAGACATAAGGGAACACCTACGCCACCTTCAAATAGTATTTAGGTTGTTCGTAAAAAATGGTATAATAATTAGTAAAAAAGAAAATGGAGCTATATAAATCACATATAAATTTTTTACAAGTAGTACTAGGAGACGGAAAAATTTAGCTACAATAGCATATAGCTAAAAATGTTCTAGACACGCCTGGTAAATTAGAAAGCACAAAAGAATTACAAAAATTTCTAGGACTTATAAATTATGTTAGGAATTCCATCCAAGAATTAGGAAAAATGGCAGGGCCAGTTTACACTAAGATGGGAAGTAAAGGACAGAAACATTTTAATGCAGAGGATGTGAAGTTGTTGCAAAAAACTAAAGAAAAGTTAAAAATATTCCTGACTTAAATATACCTCTTGAAACTGATTATTTAATTATAAGAACAAATGAGTGTTTTGCACGATGGGGAGCTATATCAAAAGCCCGACCAAGTAAAACATGCTTAAGTAGTTCATGCTCATATAGGATATCATATGTGTAGAAGATACGAAACTAGATTTCTGAAGTACAAAACCCTTGGTTGGTTGACGATTATTTCACCCCATCATCCTGATGGTGTGGTACAAACCCTTCACATGGTTGATGATAATCACACCTTATCACCACGGTGGAGAAGTACAAACCCCTCACATGGTTGATAAGTACAATCCCCCACCTCGGTTACCCAGGCTCTTGTCCCCCCTGATCGACCATGGTAAAATGCAGCATTTTATATAGAGTATATCATATACATAAGCTCATTTCATAATCATATAGTCAATCATGTCATATCTCATGCTTTGGACCTTCAACTCCTCAAGGAACCACATCCGGACATTTTATCAAACTTAGAGGGTGTGTAATGCAGTATAAAACCATGAAATCTAGAGATGAAATCATGCAAGAAAATCCATTGTAAAACTATCAATCAACACCTTGCAACACCCTCAAGCAACATACACCAAAACCCCTCCTCAAATCTTACAATAGATCAAAGATTTATAGATCAAAACATTGCAAAACAGTCACAATTTCACATAGCTATAACATAGTGTGCAGTGAATTTCATAATGAGCAAGACCTATTTGTAAATCAACTTTAAATCAAGCAATTTGATTCAAAGGAGGCTTAGGTATCATGGGTGAAAGGAACCCATGAAAGAAACCCACATACCTTAGCTTGGAGATGAGCTTGGTGAAGATTGGAGATGGAGACTTGAAGTTTGAAGAAGAACCTTGAAGGAAATCCTTAGTTCTGGATGAGGGTTGTAGACTTGAATTTGGGAGTGAAAATATGTCGAAGTGTTTGAGTGAGTATTGGAGAATGTGTTGGATGATATGAGAGTACAATAAGGCTAATATTAGGTAAAAACAAGCTTGGTAACACTTAGGCCCAAGACTTAGAAGTCTTGAACCGAACAAAAAAAACTGGCACTTTTTAACACAAAGGCGCGTTGCGTAGTGACGCGGATTCCTCTCTGAAAATCGCACTTTGAAAAATTATAATTGCTAATATTTCACATTTAAATCAGGGTTAGACCCTTTTCCCCCTAATTTTGACCCCTTGAAAAAGAATATAAAGTCGGATTTTCGATATCGCACATGGATTTTGAGATATATGAAATTTAAAATTGTGGGTATTCCGGGGCACATTTTCAGGCAATTTTTGGGGCCATTTCAATATCTCGCCCTTGGGAACATTCGTCCCCGAATGTAAAAGAGACGTATAAGACAAGAGTGATCATAAAGAAATTATCCCCAATAAGAATGCAACAATACATTTGAAACACCATTTTCAAAATCTCAACATAAGTGTAAAATCATCATAAACTTGCCAACTTAAACACGAATGCATATGAATGACATAGGGGTTGAAATACAAGACTTGAAATCACATAGAGGACTTATAATTGGTACCTTAGGCTTGAGTGGAGTGAAAAAGATATGGATACTGTTGGAAGTAAATAATTAATTATACTACTTATCTACGGTTGAATAGGAATAAGAATAAGAATAATATATACAATCCTACTTAGAATAGGATTAGAAATAGTAATAGTATATGAGATC
>JAPFFP010047812.1:0-10166 GCA_026153255.1 Solanum medicagineum
AAAATGTGGTTTTATGGTCTAATGTAGTCTAGGTGCCTAATCGGCACTAGTCATGGCCCCTGGGTTGGGTCGTGACAAATTAACAAGAAATTCATATTGATTTTATAAGTTTGAAAATTATTAAATTTAAGAGTGTTTTTGGTATGGTTATGAAGTCAGGGATGTAGTGAAGAGCATGCAATTTCCTTTTCAATTGTGTTAAAGTTGAACAAATTAAAATATACACTTGTCTCTCAATTCATCATGATTGATGCCCTTGTTAATTCTTCAGGGAAGAACTATTATTATAACTCAATTAAGGCAATTGACACAAAATAACCATTTAAAATATGAAAACAAGTTAAATTAACAAGTCAAATATTGAGTTTCCATAAATTCAAACAAAATAATATAAAGCAGTATAAAAAATATCCCCTAGAACATGAAAGTCACTACATTAAAACTCTATATGCTAGTCAAAATATAAGGGTACAACCCCTCCCCCTCCCGCTCCCCCTCCCCCCTCCAAATAAATAAATACTGTTTGAAATGTCTAAACCCGAACGAAATGGACTAAAATGATATATGAATCAATGGAAGCTTGAATAAGATGGTTCACCCTTGAATTCTGCGGATCAACAATCTCTATCTGAGGTTTGTTGACACCTGCGTAAAGATGCCATACACTTGACAAAGAAAGAGCAACTGAAGTATTAGTATACACAACAATAGTGTATTGGTAATATTATGTGACTATTTCAAAAAGTGAAATATATACCGGTAAACACAACATAGTTAAAACCACACATACAAAAAAAACACTAACAAATTATTAGTCCATGCTCAGTATACTATTCACAATGTCAATCTCAAATGCAACAGTCAATGATGATTCTCTTATGGAACCCACACTCAAGCTATTAGTGTGTCAGAATGTGACATTCGATAAATTATGTGTCGAAACATGACATCTAATCCAATTGTGTGTTGAATTATGACATTTTAATCAATATGTCACAAAACATGACATCTGATCCAACATGTGTTGAAATATGACACCCAATCCAATAATTACCAACCACAATATAATGAATGATACACAATTGCAAAATCAAATAACAAGTTCATTGTATGCAATTGATCACAATTAGCTATTTCTTTAGGTTCATTCCGTCTTTCTCAATTCATATACATGTAGGCAGTATTAATATTTAGTTAATAGATATATATATCATAGATGGAAAATAAAACCATCACCTACTTTAAAACAAGCCTTGAGAATCTCTAAAGAGCTGGATTTTTGCTTTTTTCAAAGCCTTGGTTCTTTATTGGTCTAAAAGAAACAAGAAATATAAGGAGTCAATGAACAATGGCCTACAATGTCCAGATTATATAAAAATCCTAACCATAGCTACTTTAATGATCATCTTCCCCCAATTAGGGCTTTATTCACTATTAGTTTCGGGTAAAAATATTTTCCTAAGAGAATTCTCATAGATATTAAGGTCCAGGAATCAAAATACAAGTTAGAGGAATGATTAACTTACCTCTATGGAGAAACATGTGAAAAACTAAAGGAAAATAGACCCAAATTGCTTTTGGTCTTTCAAGAATGAAATGGGTGAAGAAAAAATAATTTTAGAACTTTTCGGACTAAAATTGTGATTGTCCTGTCATGAAAGCCAATTATCCTGCCATAGAGGAAATAAACCCGCTTTGATGAGTTATATGGAGATAGAAACTTGAAATTTGCATTCCAAACCTCCATGTTGCAATACAACTCCAAAACATGACGTTCTAAAATTAACCTTTTGCGCTAAATTAATTTTGAGAGTTCTATTCAATTTCATAAGGTTGGATAGCTCCTCAGTGTCTTGGTTATCAACTCAAAAGATAAAACTCATAATCCAAATGTCAATCCATTACTGGATTACCCCAAACTTAGCTTGATTCAGATTTTGTCCGAACTAGGCATTAGCTTAAAATTTTCAAGTTACTACTAGGGTATTTTTTGGCCCAAAATCTTTCCCCATTGATCCCTCCATAATAGCATAACTACACAAAGAGGTCGTTACAATACCTATAATATCTAATATTTAACCTTTATATAACATATAATTGTAACACTCGATAAAATTATCAAAATACCCCTAGAACAGAGACGTGTGCAAAATGCATCTTCCCAAGCTTCAATGGTAAATTCGAGGTCGAAAATGCGATCAACATGAAAAATTATGTGGGAAGATGGTCTTGGTTGATTTTTAGAGCAACCAGATCAAAAGATAATTTTTTAACGCGAACCACAATTCTAGAATAAGTGTGTGACAGACCCACGACGCGGACCTTCCGTGGACTCATACTTAGACTTGGTCTCAATATTTTCTATGGGATTAGAAAACTTGATCGTATAGTTTTTGATGAAAAACACCTAAAAATCACCCAGTCCGCAATGTATCCCCGAGGCAAATTTTTTTTTCCAGTTTTCATGAGGGGCATTTCAGACTTTTTCAACCCCTCCTAAACTTAAAATACGATCAAAATGGATCATTTTGAGCGTAAAAAGGGTTTTAATCCCCATTTCTAAGTCTTTTCTAAGTTCTAACAAAGATTGGGGCTAAAGATAAGAGAAGAGGAGCGAGAATTCAAGAGGATTGAGGAGAGTTCTTATGCGATTGATTGTCAAGGATTCATACCAAGTATGTAAGGCTAAACTAAAACATGAGAATGTTCTTTCACGTGCCCCTATTGATAGTAATAGAAGGATTATGAGTATATTGAGTCTCCATGCATGTTTTTTGAACGTTCTCTTGAAAAGTTATACTTTTATATGTACTTTCATATGTTGATGATCATCATAAACTTGATTTACTAAATAAATATTTTTATGTGAGTAATTTTACTAAGTCCTATATGTTACTTTGTAAAAGAATGCATGAATGAACCTAAGGATTGAGTCTAGATCCTTGAGTTGAGAATGTTGAATGTGATTGTGACATGAGCATGATAATGAGTTGATAGAGCTTGATGGTCCTTTGAGTATCCATAATTGAATTCCAGAGATTTATCTAATTGACTTCCTCTTTATAATTAATCCGAGTCCTTGAGTATTAAATAAGAATTGAGTTGATGAGATGATTGAGATGTCACACCGAAAAGCCCAATTGAGTTTGAGTTAATGAGATGATGAGAGTCTCTATGAGACTAATTGAGACGATAAGAGTTTCTATGAGGCTAATTGAGATGATTGGTTGAGATGGATGGTCTTATGAGCATTGAGTCTTGGGAGGAGTATTGAGCATCAAAATGAGCAAGAGTAAATCCAACCCACACTCATTAACTATGTCGACAAACGTAGGTGAGGATTTGAACCATTTCATTAGAGGTTCTCTCTTGAGTTGAATTCCCTGAGAGCAATAGAGGACTTGAGAGACTAGATCCCTTGGTATCAGATTCGTCTTTACCTGGTAAGTACGAAATAGCTGTGGCAACATCAGCGGGATTGTTGTACAATCACTGGCTCATAAGTGATTATTGTCGGATAAGAGAAATTCTCAGATAAGTCCCACATTGATAGTACTCTGAGTTGATTTGATTGGATGAGGTTTGATTGGTATTTGATGGGTCATTTGTCTACTCTATATTCTTACTTTAGATAGACATTTGACATTCTAATTGAGTATCTTATGAGTTGATGTTATTCTATATTATTCTGCCTGTATCTATTTTATTCAGCCATTTTACATACTCGTACATTCCACATACTGATGTCTATTTGGATTGCATCATTTTATGATGCGGAGCAGGTACTAGAGATCGTGAATAGGCGCATCATTGAGGATTTTTTGCAGTTAGCTGAGTTGGTGAGCCTCCTTTACTTCGGAGGACCCTTATTTATTTTCATCTAGCTATTATAGTTAGACTTTAGACTAACTTTATTTTTGAGTTAAGGTAGCCAGGGGTCTGTGATTGGCACTAATAAATAGTGATAGAGGCTTTATATACTAGAGTCGAGTTATTGATCGGAGATTTTGTTAAGCTGGCTTCTTTCATACTGACCTATTATTTTATATGATTTTTGAGACCTAGATTGTCCACCTCTTATTATCATAGTCTTCCATTGATTTGTTAGTTATGTTGCTTGAATGAATGTGATGAGGCCAAGTGGTTCGCTTGGGGATTAACAATAGTCTCTGAGTGCCGGCCACGTCTAGGGTACCAGGGCATGACAAACTTGGTATCAGAGCACAACGTTCATGTGTCCTAGGGAGTCTATGAATGTATGTCTAGTAGAGTCCTTATTATTAGTGTGAAGTGCGCCACATCCATAATAGGGAGGCCATACACTAGTAAAAACTGCCCAAAAAGCGACAGCCAAAAGCAACATATTGCGTCGCTTTTTTGGTCAAAATCGACAGAAAAGTGACGCAGACCATTCCGTCGCTTTTTTGCTTGATGCTTTTCCCAAAGCGACGGATTGCGTCACTTTTAAAGCGACGGATAGCATCGCTTTCCCATTTTTATCGCTTTTTTAATCAATTTTTTTGAAAAGAAAGGCGACGGACATTGGGCGCCTGTCCGTCGCATCTTTAAATAATTATTTTTAAAAAAATTAAAGAAGCGACGCATATGGGGTCCCTGTCCATCGCTTTATTTTTTTTAAAAAAAATTAGAAAGCGACAGACTTATAGGCCCTGTCTGTCGCTTTTCTGAAAAATTTAAAAAAATTGCAGAAAAGCGACAAACCTAAGGACGCAGTCCGTGACTTTTTCTGCATTATTTTTGACAGCAGAAACCTGCAATTTCTGCTGCCCACCTACAAATTATTAAACAATTCAATTTCAATCCAATAACCTATCCAACAGCAACAACAACAAGCTCAACAACAAAATGCATAACACCAATCAAAATTAAATATTAAAAACGAACAAAATCCAACAATTATAATGTTTTAAACGAACATAAAGTTCATAAAAATAGTCTGAACTGTCCAAAATATAACCTAAGTGTCCAAACACAATAAAATTGTCAAAAATATAACTAAAAAGAGCCTAGGGACTATTCTTAACAAACTCATCATCTTCACTATCATATTCGGGACTAGGAGGATGAGATACAGGCCTGTAGGAGAGGTTGAGCGCTTGTTCTTTGATTTGTACCGGTTCTTTTTTTTGCTCAACCTACTTGCCTCATAAGCTTTGAATGCAGTTGAAAGTTCTTGTATTTTCTGAGACGTGGCAGCCAACTGAACCTGGTCAAGGGCCTCGGCCTGTCTCGACGATCCAATGCTTTGTAAACCTGATTAGATTCATTGTATGTCATTCCTAGAGCCCATCCCATATATCCGGCCTTTGTGGTTCCTTCCAACCACTTTCTCAGTCCAAATTTGATGGGAGAGCCTAGGCGTAAGTTCGACATCATCTCCAAGCTCACAAACATATCGCTCGTACTCTTGCTACATAATACAAAAATAATTCAGAGTTAGAATGAATACTAATATATATACTTAATAAATATATATAAGTGTTAAGAAGCTTACGTAAGCTTGTTCGGCCCTTGGCTTGACCCACACGTCCGGGTCAGACTCATTATCTTTTTTTCTAATATGATTTCTCTTGAAAACCTCATATTGAAATAGAACCCGTCCCATTTCTTGCTCGTACAAAAATTTAATAATATAATTAATTAAATAATATTCAATCAAAATAAGTATTTAAGATTATGAATTTAAACTTTTAAAAATCTTACGATCTCTCGAGAAATAGTCCAACACTCTTTGCACCTCCGGTGTGCAATGAGTCACCCTTCAGACTCCCTCCAGCCTTTTTGCTTGCTCAGAAATGGCTTTGAATTCGTCGGTGTCCCAATACCAATACAACTCCTCATATATGTGTGGCTGCAACCACTCCTCGGCTTTCCATCGTCTCGCGCTTTGTTCTGGCAGCTAGATAGTCTGGAGCTGGCTTTCCTCTCAAATGTGGTCCCCATGACCATATTGTACTTTTTGTCCCAAGTACACATAGTCTGGACAAATAAGAAGAAAAGTGTTACATAATTAGTTAAGATAAATTATATTATAAATAATAAACTCAACTTAAAATTAATATGTAAACTAATTATATGCCTTAAACTCACTAAACATGGCCTGACGAATTGTGTGTAGAATCTCTCCCCAAGAGTGATAGGGCTCATTAAACAGCCTCCTAACACACATTTGTAAGGCCTTGGCAGCTTGCTTTGATGGATGCCACCTGCAAGACATATAATAAAGATTAAATAATTAGAAGAACAAACTTATGAGGCTCCATCAGGCACTATCAAAACTCTACCAAGCCTGTCTCACTGGCTAGGAGCTAACCCTGTGACATCTGGTACTGACTCGGGAGTAGCAGCAGAAGCTGGTGAAGCAATACCGAAGGATACACATTATGCTGAGTCAATAAGGAGTGATAGCCTCCTCACTAGAATCTCTAAGTTTGAGGGATGATAGGTGAGGAGACTGAGATGAGGGAGACTGAACACTCTAAGATGGAGTACCTGAAGATGATAATCTATGAGGTCGTCAAACAGTAACTGTGGGTAGCTGCATGGCCTGTTCACATGAAGTGAACTTAGGCTGCGATGAGGAATAAGCGCCGCGTGGTCTCCGAAACTCGCTATGGTAGTTAGAGGACCTATAGTCTCAAACGGAACAACCTCAATGGTAGAAGAAGTAGTTTAGCGCCTGGGGAGATCGAGGGTAGAGAAAATATGTCCTGGAATATCCACAGCATCAATATGTGTCCTAGTCTTTTTCTTCTTGCCCAAACTAGAACTGCTTGCCCCAAGATAATGTCGAGGTGTATGACCATCACCACCATATGACATCTGTATGTAAAGTAATAATTGAATATATTAAATAAATTTAATGTTAGCACAATAAATAACGTACATGCTAGTTATAATATGTCGTTCTATTCCTCCTCGCTTCTTTCATTTTCATCATCCACGAATACTTCCTCCTCAGTTATTGCATATTCATTGTCCTCCATTTCCTCCTTCTCAAATGATTCATATTCCTCATTTACTTGTTCCTCAATGTTTGGTATTACAAGCTCATCATCAGAATCATCTTCTAGTATTTGTTGAGGATGTTCTAGTGTGGTTTCCAACTCAACATCAACTTGTGGTTGAACAAGTGCGATATTAATTTTGTACGCCACATCTAACACGTTCTCGATTTCTATTGTTCCCACAGGCTTTGGCTAATTACAACCCACCAATCAGACTTATCTCTACGCAATGGATATGAAGCATAAAAGACTTGCTTAACATTTTCGACAATGATAAAAGGGTCATAACTTGCGTATTGTATGGTGTGTTTAACTTCAGTAATGTTATGTTGTTGGTCCATCGTTGTGCCTCTTTTTGTGATGGATCAAACCAGTTACACCGAAACAATATGATCTTTTTCTTAGGCCAGCCTGAATATCTTAATTCAACAATCCCTTGAATGACACCAAAATATTCAATAATATTGCCATTATTGTCGGCATCACCTTGAACATACACACCACTGTTATTGGTTTTTTTGTGCATAGAAACTTCCTCAGTTTGAAACTTTAAACCATTGACATAGTACTTATGGAGTGTATCAACTTGAGAATTAGGCTTGAGTGCGATCTCTCTCACAAATGTTGAATGTTCGACGTTTGAGTATACATCATAAACCTAGAAATTGTACTAAAGATAATACAATTAGGCATAAAGTGAATACATCATACTTATCGATTCAATATATTTAAGCTTTCACACTTACATAAATATTTTAACCATGTTGAAAATCTTGTATATATAGCTTTGTTGCCCCATGTGTTTACAAAAAAGCTGTTATTGATGAATACATTTTTTGTGAGTTAGTTCTAAATTTTAACTTTATAGTTTAAAGTTAACATAATTTAACACTTACTCAACATATGGCTGAATTTTGGGACAATTAAGCAAAATATGGATCGTAGCTAATTGGTATTCCATACGAGTAAGGCTTCGTCTTCCACGCCTTTTAGATCCCCGTCCACTTTGATTAAAAATTGAAATAGGTGAAAACATAGGATCACTATCACCCTTATCATTGCGAGTAGGTCTATTACTCCTACAAAGGACTTCATCTCCAAAGTAAAAGGAGTAGAAATCACTAGTTTCTCTGGCAAACTGAACTTGCACAATTGACCCTTCAATCTGTCCTCTTTGCTTAATTGATCGTTTGCAACTTCCAATTTTTTGTATATATGTATGTAATAATGCAAATATATGAAGAATGACAAGATTATACAAAGATTTAATTACTTATATAAGAATAATCATTACCTTTCAAATGGATACATCCACCGTGTATGAACAGGACCACCAAGACGGGCTTCTTTCGCAAGATTGATAGGAAGATACTCCATCACATCGAAGAAACCACATGGAAAGACTTTCTCCAGTTTTGTAATAATAATAGGATAATTTTACTCCATCCTGTCTAAAATGATGTCCAATAACTGACCAGAACATAAATATTAAAAAAAAGACTTATCTCTGTAATAGGCTTCCATATCCTTTCACGTAAATTGTGAAAAGCGATAGGAATCAAAGTTTCCATGAATACATGACAGTCATGACTTTTCATACCTATCAACTTCTCTTCATTTAGATCTGCTCGCTTGCCTATATTTGAAGCATATCCTTCTGGGATCCTCAAATTTTGCACCCACACACATATTTCACGCTTCTCAACCATTGTGAATGAAAAGCTAGCTTTGGGCTTTACAATTTTGCCATTTGGTAGTTCCTACAGCCACAATTCCCTCCTCCTGCAATATTCTTGTAAGTCCAGTCTAGCTTTTGGGTTGTCTTTTGTCTTCCCCTTCACATCCATCACTATGTTGAACAAATTTTCAAAAAAAATTTCTCAATGTGCATCACATCAAGATTGTGTTGAAAAAGATTATCCTTCCAATAAGGCAACTCCCAAAATATGCTTTGTTTGGTCCAAATATGTTCAACGCCATATCCAGGAAGTCTTTCATGTACGGGACAATCTATAACTTTAGGTAAAGGAGAAACTCTCTACCAAATTTGATGGCCTGTCAATGATAGAGGTGGAGGATCATTCTTAACCCTGTTTTTCTGAATGCATGCTTCATATTTCTGAACTCGTGGTTCATTAGCAAGAATTGATGATGACAATCAAACCATGAATTTTTCCTACCATGCTTTAGGGTAAAAGCCTTAATGTGCTGCATGCAATAAGGACAAGCAAGCTTTCCAGCAGTCATCCAACCAGAAAACATACCATATGCAAAATATTTCATTAACAGTCCACATTAAACAAGCACGCATAACAAAATTCTGCTTGCTTGATATGTCATACATCACTACACCTTCAAAAAATAGTTATTTAAGCTCATCTATCAATAGTTGTAGATAGATATCAATTAACATTTTTGAATTGCGGGGACCCGGGATAACACAACTTAAAAATATGAATGGACTTGTCATGCACATTTTAGGAAGAAGATTATATGGAGTAAGAAATACCGACCAGCAAGAATAAGGCGTGGCAGAATTAGAGAATGGTATAAAATCATCTGCACACAACCCTAATCTAACATTTCTAGGCTCTCTAGCAAAGTCGGGGTACACATTATCAAAATGCTTGCATGCATCCGCATCAGATGGATGAGACAAGACACTCGACGACCTTCTATATTCACGATGTCAACTCATATGTGGGGCAGACCTCATCTATGCATACAACCTCTTTAGTCTAGGAATAAGAGGTAAATAATACATCATCTTAATTACAACCATCTTTCCAGCCGGACTCCTCTTATAACGAGCATCACCAGAAAACTTACAATTTTTCAATTCAATATCATCCTTGTAGTATAGCATGTGTCGCGCCCCATTTTCGAACTGGTCGAAATAGTTCGCAACATCTTGTGGTTGTTCTCTCGGATTTTTGAAAAAATATTTTTTAGAGTCGCCACCTAATTTTAAGGAAAATATTATGAAACCAATTTAAGAAAAATGTAAATGTAGACTCTGTTTTGATTTGCAAAAACCAGTAACATTCTGGGTAAGGATTTCGGTTACTCGAGGGGAAGGTGTTAGGCATCCCTCAGAGCCTATCCGAAGATAGTCCTTAAACTTAGCTTAGGAAAATA
>JAPFFP010047813.1:0-10163 GCA_026153255.1 Solanum medicagineum
ATCAACCTTAACTCGCACGAGGTGATAGATGCACCCTTTAGAAATTAATTTTCTGACCCTAAGGTAGGAAATACTTACCCTTGGGCACTACGAAACTACCCTTCCTCTCTATAATAGGCTTATTCGAAAATTGAAATTTGACCGTCTGGGTTCTACTATTGCCAGAGACAACACAGGCATAAAGCCATTCCATGCCAAGAATCACATCAAAGTCAACCATCGCTTACTCAACTAAGTCTGTTAAATTATCTCTATGATAGATAGACACCATGCAATCTCTATATACCCTTTTAGCTATGATGGACTCACCAATAGGAGTAAAAACACTAAAGGGCTCAAGAAGACATTCAGGAAGGATCTCAAACTTACTGGCCACATATGGAGTTACAAATGATAAAGTGGCACCTGGTCAAGCAAGACATACACATCATATGAAAAGACTCGAAGCATACCCATGACAACATCTGCTGCAACTTCCTGATCCTGTAGATTTCCCATCGCATACAGACGGTTTGTATCCCTACTCGTGTTAGTTGTGGAACCTCTTTGTTCTGCTAATTAAGACTAAGATTTATTACCTCCGTCACACCACCTCCTCATTGGGCACTCGTTCTGAAAGTGACCAGCCTGTTTGTACCTACAGCAAGCATTTGTGCCCTCACGACACTCACCTAGATGAATTTTACCACACTTGTCACATGGTGGTTTCTCCTTCAAACCTTGAGTCACACTAGCTTAGGATTGAGAACCCTGAACTCTGAAATTTAATAGCCCTGAGACTTCTGATCATACCTGTTACTTGGAGCTGGTGCACTTGTTGAAGATGGTGCATAGTTCGAAGACCTTTTTTGAAAATAGGACATGTCCCCCTTACCTTGCTTATGCTGGCTAGGCTTATGCCTTACTGACTTAGCCTGTTTGCTCAAGTGGTCCTCCCTATCCCTCTTCTTGTCCTCCTCAAGTTATTGCGCATAGACCATAAGCCTAGAGATGTCCATGTCCGAAATCAACAATGTCACTTTGCACTCCCTTTTCACATGTTTGTCCATGCCGGATACAAACTTTATAATTCTATCGCATGTCTGGGACCATCTCTAGAGCATGCCTGGATAGTTGTATAAACTTAAGGCTATATACTTTGATTATCATCCCTTTTTGCTTCAAGTTGACAAACTCCACAACCTTTGCTTCCCTCAGCTCTCGTGGTAAGAAGTGATAGAAAAAGACACTCACAAAGTCATCCCAGGTAGAAGGCTCAACATCCTCACCTTGGCTCTCTTACAACTAGTTGTACCAAACGTTTGCCACACCTTTGAGTTGATAGGAAGAAAGTTCAACTCCCTCAATTTCTATGGCATGCATGGCTTTTAACACCTTCCACATCTCATATATTAAATTTTAGGGGTCTTCCTCAAACTTATATCCTGCGAAGACTGGTGGATTCATCCTCAGAAAATCTCTAAGTCTCGTTGCAGCAGTTTGCTCTTGGGAGTTAGAGCTAGGAGCCTATGAACTTTGATTTCCACTCTGGGCAGCTACCAATTGGGCGACATAGTAATAGCCCTTCTGAAATCAGCCTTTGCAGTAGGAGTAGGTGAAGTAGTGGGCGCTTGGGGAGTTCCAGTGACTCTAGCACGTCGACCCCAGCCTCTTGTCTTCATCTAAGGAGGAACCTCTGGTAGGGGATTTTCAGTGTTGCAAGTTGAAACATCTCTTTGGGTGGCTGTATGCTTAGGAGGCATGGCCTGCAAGCGCATAATGCATTAATTATATAGATACTTTAATAGAGTTTAAACTATATCGCACGAACAAAGAATACAAGAAAGTGTAACAATTCCTAATGTCCTATAGCCTCTTGCTTATAAAGTGTGGTGCATAATACACCCATAAACAAGATTCTACTAGACACGGCTTCATAGATTCTCTAGGACTCTAGAACTCTGTACTCTGATACTAAGTTTGTCATGCCCCATGAGGATACCCTTGGCATAGCCGGCACTCAAAGACTATTGTTAGCCCCCAAGAGAACCACTCGACTTCGTCATGTTCATTCATTCTCAATCTAATAGCAGAAGGCATCAGTAAACAAGAATACTGAATAAAAAGTAGTGACAAATCGATAATGAAAAATCCAAAGTCCAAGCAACCTATATATCTGCTAAGTAAGACTAGTGTGAAAGAAAACTAGCCAAAAATAACATCCAAGTCATAACTCGACATTCTAGTCTATGAAGCCTCTAAAACATCTGAATAATGGTGCCGATGCCAGTCTCATGGCTGCCTCTAAATAGAATAAGATAAGTCTAACTCAAGCTAGAAAGGAAACATAATGTCCTCCAAGAGTTAGTGAGGGCTCACCAATCAGCTGAGAGGTCCTCAACAGCGTGCCTGTTGATGACCACTAGTACCTGTCTCTGTATCATGAAAAGATGCAGTACGTGGAATGTACGAGTACGTAAAATGGCAGAAAGAAACATATAAAGGAAGATTAACATCAACTCAAATAGCTCAACTCAAGAAATATGAAACTCAACCATCATGTCAAGAGTCTAAAGTAAGAATGCAATTTAGACAATTACTACTCATCTATCATCTACGTCCCATCCACTCAGAGTACTATCAAGGCCTATTTGGGAGTTTCTCTAACCAACAACTATCACCTATGAGTCGATGATGATATAACAAAGAGATATCATTTCCACATTCACCTAATACCTTGCCAGGTCATAGGACATCCTATCAGCGGATCCAAAATCAGTAATATCAAGCCCTCATTTTGGGATAATAGGAAACATCTTATTTTACGGTTCAATCCTCTCCTACGATGGCCACGTAGTTATTGAGTTTGAGTTAGACTTAATCTTACTCAATTCGGTACTCAATACTCCTCCCTAGACTCAATATGCTCATAAGACATCAACCCTATAGTTAACATAGTCATCTAGTCTCATTAGACATTTGTCATCTCAACTCATCACATCAACTATCAACTCTTTGGTTACATCATTTTAAGGTTCAACTTTTGACTTATAAGGACTCTATCATGCATCATTCTAACTCATAAACACCCAGAAAAACAAAGGTAAAGTTAAAGCATTTAGGGATTCCATAGACTCTTTAGGCTTAAGGTGTACTCATGCATGCTCATGTAAGTAAAATATGTAAAAACAATAAGAAATCATGCTAGGGTTCATATAGTAAGGAAAAATCATCTATTTCAGGTATTCAATTTAGAAAAATAGGAATTCATAAAAGAACAGAATCCATGTTTTAGTTAGCCTTACATACCTGAAAGTTTTGAACCTTGAATCAGCTTGGAAGAATTCTCAAGTTTTTGCTTCAAACCTTAGCACTTTTTCACTCTTGAAACCTTACATCTACGTTTGAGAGAGTGATTTAGCGTAAAAAGGTTGAACTAACATGTTTAGGGCTTTATTTAGGTGTAAAAACGTCAGTATTAGTCTATGAAAGGATGGGAAAGACCAGAATAACATTTCTTAAAAAGTTATTAAACGTCATCTACGGGCCCACATATGGCCCGTAGAAACTTCCATGACCTCTAGGGACCATGTCATAAACATTAGATAATTTTGGCAATCTCTAGATCACTTTTACGAGCCCAATCTATGGCCCGTAGATGGGTCCATAAAATCTGTAACCAGAAAATGAATATTCAAAAAATTTTCCCATGAGTTGGTAGATGGACCATACTTTAGTACACGGCCCATAATAGGTTTCGTATGTACACTCTACAGCTGGCAGTCTCTAGTACAATAACCATAACTTTTGACTTCGGACTCCAAAAGAGGTGAAATCAGTTGCGTTGAAAAGCTAATTCAAAGACACTTCATTTGTTAGGTCATAGGCCACCTAATTCCTTGTGTGCTAAGTGTTATGATTGTTTAAAGTTGACTCTTACATAATCTAACACTAGAAACTTAATTTATAGTAAAGTTTTAAACTCGACTATATATTAGAGGTCTCTTATGACCCTAATACACTTCCAACATATAAGAATGAGGCTTGAAATATGAGTACATGTAAGAACAAAGTTATGGGGTGCCACACTATAGCTCGTGGTTCTTTTTAAGAGCCATAGAAACCCCTTATAGAACTGACTTTAAACTTTAATATTTTCTAAGTGATGGAGCATTCCACGAACCCTAACTATAAATCATACAATGGTCCATGACTCATCCTAATAGTTTTTATGAACTCAACATACTTTCATAGTATACATGGCACATCCTATGACATCCCAAAACTCCATACTCATAGGTACCTATGTTGCAAGCCTCATTTGTATAAGCGGGAAGTGTAGTAGGGTCATAAGAGACTTCTAGTACTTAGACGAGTTCAAGACTTTCCTATAAATTGAGTTTTGAGAATCGGATTGTGCAAAGGTCAACTTTAAATGATCATAACTTTTAGCACGCAAAGAGCTGGATTACCCATACATAGCAAATAAAAGCCCTTTGAGTTAGCTTTCCAGTGCAACTAGTTTAACCTTATTTAGAGTTCAGAGTCAAAAGTTATAGCCATTTTACTGATGACTGTCAATGCAGAGTTGCACTACGAAACCTCTGCTACACGGTCATGGTGTGGGCTATGGGTCACAGTGTGACCCCGTAGAAAATTCCAAAAACTCCAAAATTGAGCCAAAAGGTTAAGGGAGGGGTCCTACGAGTCGTAGTACTATTCACGACCCGTAGCGGGATCCGTAGGAGACATTTGATAGCTTTTTAGGAAGGGTTATTTGGTCCTTTCCCACCCTTTCTAAGCCATACATTGAAATTTTTATATATAAGGTCCCAAACTCTTCAATTCATCATTTTATTTCCAAAATACTCTCTCTAAAACCCTCTAAAACTTCCCCAAATCAACTTCAAATTCCTCATTCAAATTCAAGGATTTCAAGGACAAGCTTTGGATTTCAGAAACACACTCCAAGCTTCAAGTCTTCCTCAACTCAATTTCAAGAAATTCAAGGTTAAGGTATGTGGATTTCATCCGTTGGATCCTTTCATCCATGGAGTCCAACGATCGTATTTTATGAAAATTATATGATTTCGAGTTGTATTACTTATGGGTATTTCTTATTTTGAATTAAGAGCTAAATTATGTTGGCGTTTGTTCAATGATTGATTGATTATGCATGAATATCTATTTTTATGTTTATTCCATCTGTTGATCTATGTCTATTGAGATTGTGCATGATTCAAGCTATGAAAACTATGAATTATTATGAAGTTTTGGATGTGAAATTCATGATACCCAAGACGGGGTTTAACTATGATATTGGTGGGCTAATTTTAATGATTTTTAAATGCATTGATCTTACTATTTCATGATCCATACACTTGAGTTTGCATGATTTAGAGCATGTGTCCATATGTGCCCACCAAGTTTTGATAAATGCTATGACAAGAATTCTTAAGGCATTATTGGGCTTGCAAGTTTTTACATGCCAAGTGATTTCAAGATGATTAAGGGATTTCAAGCATGTATTAAATTCAAGAAGTCTAGGATTTTATAATTTACAAGTTAAGTCCTATCTCAAGATTTTGACCTCTTGTGAGTCATTGATGTTAAAGGGTTCATGTATGATTATTTACTCTCATGTTCAAGTTAGGCTCACAAATAGAGGTCAAGCATGTTTTACGAGCTACTCATGTCATGTTTCCATGTTTCTCACAAGTTATACAAGATATGATTATTTAAAGTATTCTGTGGGAGTCGATTTAGCACCGATTGAGGCATAAAATGGGGGCTTGACTCAAGGGATCCTTATACAAATTCTTTTGTCTCTAAACTATGTGCCACCATAGGATGATACATTACACCCTTGCTATACTAGTGGTTCCATCTAGTCATGTTATAATGTTTGGTTTGCCTTGGCAGGGAGACCACACCTGCCGAGGGGTGTCATGCTTGTCCACGTGACCGAGGGGGTGTCATGCCTTGGATTCCAAGTTGTAGCTACTTGTTCTATGTCGGTTAAGGTCTCCTCCCACATGTGTATATAATGTATGTCTTATGCAAGCTAAATATTTTATAGGCATGTTTACTTCAAGCATGGATCATACATGACATATTGAGATTGTATTTATTGTCTATATCTTATGTATTTTGATTATATTAGTGTATACCCTTGTTGCGTTGCATCCCGCATTCTTAGTACATTCAAATGTACTAACGCATACTTTTGCCTACATGATATCATCATGTAGGGACTGGAGCTCTATTTGATCATCCTCCTCCTCCACGTGGCTAATTCGATCCTTTGAAGCATGTTTTAGTGAATCCTCAACTCCGAGGACAATAGCTACATATTTCATGCTATGTTGAGACTCTTTCACTATGTTCAATACTTATTACTATAAGGGTGATCCCGGGGAGTGTCTTGCCCCCACATTCCATTCTAAATATAGAGGTGTTGTTAGATATTATGTATTCATACTATTGGCTCGACTTGTCTTATGATTCTATGTTTATGAAGAATTTTCCCTTAGTCCCGATTTCCCCCTTTTATATTCGAATCTTGTTTATGTTTATTTTACTTCTTCAACCAAGGATGTGTGCATGTTAAGATCAAGAGGCTTGTTTAGGTTGTCTTTAGACTTCTCATTCGTCGTGTCACATCTAGGCCCTAGGCTTGGGACGTGAAAAACTTGGTGTCAGAGCATTAGGTTGTTAATGGTCCTAGTAATCCAACACACCGCATTGATTAGAGTCTTAATCATGGTTGTGAAGCACGCCACAACTACGAATGGATGGCTATGAGACGTTTTACAAAATGTTCCACTTCTTCATGGTTTATACCGTGCTTTAGACGTAAGTGTAAGACTCTTCCTCTAGCGAATGCTCTTTCCTCTTCTAGATCATGTCTATTGTCACGACCCAAGCCTAGGTCCTAGACGTGACCGGGGAATGGGGAACCAGAAGGAACCCCAAACAAGCCTCATAGCATATCATTACACATCCTAAGTCGCGGAAGCAATTAAAATAACAATAAGAGATAAGCATAAACAAGGGGAATTGGGACTAAGGGTAGACTTCCTTATCATAAACATTAAGAAACAAGATAGTCAAAGCTCATAACATAGATACATAACATATTCAACAACACCTCTACTACATAGATAAGAGCGGGGACCACGAGAAGTAACCGGGCTCACCCTCATAGTCAAAGTATACATAAAATAAAGATAGTTTTGGAACATAGCATGAGATCATAATCAACGTCCCCGAAATGGAGGACTCACCAACAAGCTTGAGTGAAATCATACTAGTCACGTGGGTGGAGATGCTCAAGCGGGGCTCCGGTTCCTACGTGGTGATATCATATAGGCATAGAGTATGTGTTAGTATGTTGGAATGTACTAAGTATGTAGGATTCAATGCAACAAGAGATGGGCAACATAATCAAAATGCTTAATCATAGCAAGAGATAGTATATTAGCAACATGGCATGCATGAACAATGCTTGAAGTAAAACATATTTGAAAATAATCATTCTTACATAGCTTGTCTAACCCAATAAGGTGACATGATTAGATCATCCAAATACCTTGTACTAGAGGGTGAGGAATATAGCATGAGTCATAACCCCTTCTAGTATGTAATGGGTAGTACATGAGACAATGGATAACATATGTGGGTAGAAGGTGGCATAGGTCATAACCCCTACATGTGTGTATGGGATAATAAATAGCCTTACATTGCATATGAGGGTGAGGCATACCACATAGTTCATAGCCCCTTCATATGAGTACATTGTATAACCTCAAATCATACACAAGGTTAAGGAGTACAACATAGTTCATAACCCCTACATGTAGAAATGAGCAAGTGAGTAACACATAAGGGTAGAAGGTAGCATAGGTCATAACCCCTACATGTATGTACCTCGCATAACCTCAAACCATACACGAGGGTAAGGATTGCAACATAGTTCATAACCCGTTCATGTAGGTATGAGAAGGTGAGTAGCATTGATTTGTACATGAGGATAAGGTGTACAACATAGTTCATAACCCCTACATGTATGAATTGGCCTTGTACTAGAGGGTAAAGCATATAACATAGTTCATAACCCCCTCTAGTGGGCTTCACAATTCACAAGAGCATAAACCTTAGCATAAGACCCAATAACTCAGCAACGATTCCTAAGATCATAACAACATTAGAGGCCAACAATTCACTTGCAATATCATAGGTTCTTTACATGCTTTAAACACACATATATACATTTCTTTCATTATCATATAGTCTTTGAACTCATAAGACATGCATTGGACCAGCAATCCCTCAAGAACCCTAAATCGGACATTTTATCAAACACTTGGTGGGTGTGTATTGTTAGGGTAAAACCATGCAATTCAAGAGTAAAATCATGCAAGTAAATTTAATGTAAAACAATCAACCAATGCTTAGTAACACCCTTAAACAATATACATCAAAACCCTTCATCAAACCTCAAAATAGATCTTAGATTTATAGCTCAAAACATGTTAAAACAAACATTATTTCATAAACCTCAATATAGTGTGCAGTGAAATTCTTAATAAGTAATACCTATGAGTAAATCAACTTTAAATCATGCAACTTTTAGAAAAAAGGAAGCTTGGGCATCATGGATGAAAGGAACCCATGAAACAAACCCATATACCTTAGCTTTGGAGAATAACTTGATGAAGATTGGAGATGGAGACTTGAAGCTTGAATGATAACCTTAGAATCTGAATGAGTTTTTGGACTTGAATTTAGGAGATAAAATATTAGCTAAGTGTTTGAGAGAGTATTTGGGAATGTCTTGGATGATATGAGGGTGAAATAAGGCTAAGTATAGGTATTTGCACGTATGGGAACACTTAGGCCCAAAACCTAAAAGTCTTGGACCGAACTTGAAAAACTAGACAAAAAAATGTACTGAGGCGCATCGCACCTGTAACGCAAATTCCTCACTGGAACTTAATAGTTTGAAATTTCAAATTGTGAATCCTTCGCTCTAAAATTGGGGTTAGACCGTTTCCCCCCTCAATTTGACCCCCTGATCAAGAATATGAAGTCGAATTTTCGAAATAACGCACAGATTTTTAGACATACGGCAATTACAATTTTGGGCACTTTCAAGGCGTATTTTCGGGTACTTTTTGGGGTCGTTACACCTATTCCAAGAGGAAGACTAAGGAGAACGGTCACCCGAGGGGCAACCGACCCCTCCCGCTCCTCAAGCTCATCAAGATAGAGGGTTGGCCCAAGATGAGTTCCGAGATGCTATCAAAATATTGGCCCATACAATGACCAACCAACCTACTCCGGCCTCAAGGATAAGGGATTTCACAAGAATGAACCCACCGGAGTTTCATGAGTCCGAGGCGAATGAGGATACCAAGAGTTCATCGATGATATGTATAAGGTGTTATCCATCATAGGGGTGAATTCGGAGGAAAAGGCGGAGTTGGCAACCTACCAACTCAATGGTGTGGCCCAAGTTTGATCCACTCGATGGAAGTTGGAGAAGGGGAATGATAATGTTATCCCTTGGGAAGATTTCAAAGTCACTTTCCTCAACTAGTTCTTTCCTATCGAGCTAAGAGAGGCTAAGATGGTGGAGTTAATGAATCTTAAGCAAGGTTCTATGAGTGTGAGGAAGTATGCCCTCAAGTTCAACAAGCTCTCCAAGTATGCCCCACGATTGGTTGCTGAACCTAGATCAAGGATGAACAAATTTGTGTCGGGTGTGTCTGACTTTTTTAATGAAGAGTGTTGTACCGCCAAGCTAGTAAGTGATATGGACTTGTCTCGGCTCATGACTTATGCCGAGCAACTAGAGGGGGAAAGTTTAGAAAGAGAAGAAGTGGTGAGTCCAAGAGGGCTCAATTTGAAGGTGGTTTCCAAGGTTCTAAGGGTGGTCGGTTTCCTCAAGGCCATAAGTTCCAAGGCCAAGGGTCATCCAATGCTCCTAACAAGAGGGTTGCCAATGGTAAAGTGTTTAACCGAAGAATCCAAGGTGGTAGTGGTGGAATGACAAATCCGAGATGCCCAAGGTGTGAAAGGAATCATACTGGCCCATGTTTGAGGAATTCTAATGCTTGCTTTGGTTGTGGTGAAGTGAGTCACAAGGTTGTTGGTTGTCCTCATGCTCAACCCAAAGGTGG